>JAOCPS010142709.1:0-14835 GCA_025505425.1 Graphium colonna
TGTGTATTTATATATATATATATATATATATATATATATATATATATATTTCCAGATCATATTACGAAATTATACCTTTGCTTTGAAAATCTATAAAAACCAGTACACGGGTTTTGACACTAATGCTTTCGATTTCCGCGGTTGTTTAGGTCACAATATTTTACAAGCGGTTTTATATGTTGTCGTTATTTAATTATACCGGTTTTGCTTGTGGATTTATGGGCCTTTTTACAATTCCTGTTTTATTTTGAGAAGTTCTAGACTGTTTGTATGTTACGTGTTTAACTTCATGCTTGAATAATCTAGGTAGAGCTCTAAGCTAAGCATAGTTGAAATTATTAGTCAGTGTACAAAATGCTTATAATGATTGATACTTAAAACTGTTACGGGAATATGTTATCTTAAAAAAAGTATTATTAACATATATTAAGTATTTCATTAAACGTGTGTGGATTACCATTGGCAACGGCTTCACATCTTACCAGGTGAACCAAAAAATATTGTTATAACTTTTTCGTTTCACCAAATTTTATCGAAAACTAGTCTCTACCCTAACTACATATTGCTGAAGTTAAAAATTTATTCTTTTTTACATTTTAAAATAACTTAGATGTGGCGTTTTAATAAATTCATGATGCAAATACTTTTTTTTTATGGAAATGAAGACAAACTAGAAGACGGTTCACCTGATGGTAAGCGATCCCGTCGCCCATAGACAAACACAACTTCCGAAGAGTTGTGAGTGCGTTGTCAACCTGGGAGATCGGATCGGGATTTAGGGTTTGGAGAGGATAGGAATAGGAAAAGAAAAGGGTAGACATGGCCATCCAAAGTCATGCATAGTTAATTTTATGCCAACTTTATAAAGGGCGGCAGTACTTCCCAAGCACGGCCGTAGAAGTGCAGCAAAAGCTGTTACACTCCACCAACGTTGTTATACTCTACCACCTCTTATACTTATTTCTCATATATCCTTCGCACTTCAATTTTGTGAACGTATTACCTTTTTTGTATATTTAATACAGAGTCCAGCTATGTGTGCCATTGTCCTATTGAAATAATTTATTATGATTAATTACTTATGTAATTTTAAGATTAGCTGCCGAGATCATTGGCATACATAAATAAACTCTCTTTAGACGAACACATGTAATTTAAATGTATTAACGGCGAGTTTATACAAAATTATATTCAAATATTCTCTTAGTTTTTTAATATTTGTCCTTACAAGATTTTGGCGCGAGAATCGAATAAAAGCGACTAATTGATTACTCTTCTGATATATTTATTGAAATGACAGCTTTGCCCGATTACGTCTAATATTAATGTTTTAAAACGAATGGAAAAAGACGTATCAATAATATATTAGTGTAATAAATACATCGTGTTATGTAACAAAAATAATTTTCCTGGACTCGCCCCTTTGTAAAGTCAACAGCTTCGGTATCTATCGCTGGTTTGGTTATCATTGTAACAAAGTGGTGGCATACATAACCGTCATTGTATATCGTGTTCATAAACATAACAAGAATTCAAATGTTCATATGGACAAATCACATTTGAATATACATATGTAATGTGGTTAGCAAATAGAGCATAAATTACGGATTATTGTCCTCCTTAGCTTGTATTAAGTTTATTTCGAGCATTGGATTATAAAACATGGCAGTTATAGTTTATTTCAATTGGTGGTCGCAAATATTTTTTTTTATGGGATGGAAGATAAACTAGCATATGGGTCACCTGATGGTAAGTGATACCGTCGCTACGTACAAGCAACGTCCGAAGAGTTGTTAACCGGGAAAATTGGATAGAATATGTTTATTGGGTAGGATGCATCAGGATTAAGAATTTGGAGGTGAAAAGAACGGGAAAAGAAAAGGGTAGACATTGCCACCCGGCATCCCTAGAAGTCACGCATACTTGATTTTATGCTGACTTTATAAAGGGCGGTGGTACTTCCCCGGACGATGTTATGCTTTACCACCTCCATCATCCTCATAATTTATTATTTATAACTTTAGATTTAATCGCTTATAAGTGTATACAATATTTCCCAATTTTGTTTCGCAATTACGGAACCGTTTTTTGGTACGTACTTCCGGACAAACAAATAAAAAGAGAAAGGATTTTAATGCACATAATAATATTTAGACACTTAATGTCAGATAACAATTTGTGTTACTTATTTAACATACTATGGGAATTTGTATTTTATGGATAATTCTAGGAATATATAACTTTGTTAAAAATAAATTGCAATAAATAATTTGCGAGCAGGTTAATTTTTAAAATCAAGTTAACAAAGGCCTAGGGATTACTTTTCCCATAAAATAACAACAACGCCTACGTTGTGCTAAATTTACAAAATACGTGTCCTGGTAAGGGTTTTAGTTAATATATATTTGTTATTTTTCCAAATCTGTCACAAACTAATAACGACGCTACTACAAATACTAAAAAGAAAACAAAACCATAGTAAGTATTGTCAAACTTTTAATGTAAGTAAATATTAGAAACAAAATATGTCAGGAGAAAACAATATAAAGTTAAATTGTATTTAATTGTAATAAATTATTGATATTAAGAGTTTATTTATTGACTACTGTCAAATGTAAATGGTTTCTATTTTTTTTTATTTTTTGAGAAGACAGACAAACATTAATAAAAGTCATCTAACACCAAACTGATGTTAGTAGCTGTTATATATCTAACTAAAGTAATCGCCATGATTGCTAAATTCAAGTGTGGAAATGCAAAATTTTTATTTATTCGACATTAAAAAATATTCATACTAAAAATATTGATGTCAAAAATTTTGTTGATGTAACAAATCGTATACACCTATTGCTGTGTACCGCTGACGCTTTCGTATGAATTTTGTAAAATTTAAAATAAAGGATTAATTTATGAACAACTATTAGTTTTAATTATTTATTTCTAAATAATATTTTTGCATTTCGTACCGACTTCAAGAAAGGAGGAGGTTCTCAATTCAACTGTCTGATATTTTTTGTATGAATGTTAGCGGATTACTCCGCTAGTTATGAAGCTATTATCAAAATTCTTTTCTTATAGAAAGGATATAGACACATGATGGAGCTATATAATTGTCATGAAAATCAGTCAAACAATATTTTTTTTAAATAAAAAAAAAAAATATTTGTTTCACGAAAGTTTTCTCTAGAAAATAATTACCACATTACGCTACTATGCTCTTTAATATGTAGAGCTCTTCGAATGTCGCGGGTGTATGAAAACGGTTATATAAAAATACTAAACACCAGATGAACCGTCTGCTTGTTTGTCGACCGAATAGTCTCTTGATCAGAAGATATCAGAAGATAACCTTGTCATTGATCGTATGTTGTTACTATAAGGTACATATTTCTAAGTCTATAAATGGAAATGGAATAGATTCACCGCCACCGGAGGTCTACATCAGAGGTCAAATTTACGCAACCCGAGTTAAAGTCCGTAAAACGACGCTTTTACGTTTTATCGTCACTTTTATTAGGAGGCTACATCAGTGGTTTTGTAATCGCCCGTTGTCCAATTCGTGTTTTATATTGGGCTTTGTTGCAAATGGTGAATTTGTTGCAAACGGTTTGTTCCGAAATTGCGGTGTAAAAAGTTTTGGTATTTAGGCATGTTGCTATTTATCTATTCATCGTGTTCTATGTACACTTCTATTTATGTATTTATTTAGTCATGTATTTATTTAATATTATTACAACTTGTAGATTTTAGTTTTAGAATACAAATTTGTACACTTACCTTATGTCGTGTAATAATTTTGAAGTCTGTTCAAGGTTTGTTCGAAGAGAACTTTTTGTAGAGTTAAACTTGCTTTTGTACATTTATTCTTTATTTATCTCTTTTCTGTATATTTAGTTTTCAATAAAGAATACAATTTTATTTTTATATTATTACAATATACCTGTCAAAACCTCTGACTACAAGTTCTGTAATGTTTTAAATACGACAGCGTTTTTTTATTTGTTTGCCTGTAGCATTATTTGACTATGTAATCGAATAATAAAAGAAAATTCATTTTTTTTCCGAGGGGAAGTTTATAGTTAAGTTAGTAGGTTACTTTCAAATGTTGGCTCAATCACAAAATTTTTTAACACTTGGCTTATATAAATATATTGCAAGATGATTCTAGGAATTGTTAACAATAAAACGGAGCCCAAAAATATGAAAAATCTGGTAACCTAATAATCGCTTCTACCCTGCATAAAAAAATGTGTGTGTGTATTGATGTACATACGTAAGAAGTTATACTTCTCTAATGTTAAAGACTCGATGTTCCTGCGATGTTGTGCTACACACTACATGACAAATGACGAAAAGACATGTTGACTAGCTAATTTCACACTGTCGATTTTCTGTGTCAGTGTGCACGTGCTTCTTAAAAAAAATTTCTAATAATTTTCCCTAAAGCGCCAAAAGTAGTATAACTTCAAAAAGAAAACAGACATCCCCTCAACTTACCTAAGCGGCCCGTTGTCACCAACGTCTTCTGTGTCACTTTATGAACTGGTTCTTCGCAGTTCGTTGGGGACACTTCACATCGCTGGTCTGCCTACCCGAAGTAGTAGTCGTAATAGTAGAACAGCAGGTAAATCGCCACCGCGTACGCCGCGAACCTCAAGTAGAGACGCACAAAGTCCTTGACGAAGCACCAGGTCACTTGGATGACGCCCTTCTGGCCAGTGCTATCGGTTTGGTGCATTTACACTAGTCCCCTCCTCATTTGAACTCTGAAAGTTGAAGGAATCTTATTATTATTATAACCAAGATTTTTCTAGTAACTAGTAAATTAGGCAGTATTTCAGTTTACATTTTACAACTTTAATTCGCAAATCGGCTAACTTCACTTTTGCCAAAAACGTGGAATTCGCAAAGAAATTATTTGGAACAATTTAAAGTATAATGTTATCACAATTCTTTGAATAAAAAGTTATTTGAAAATCTTTCCGGTCAGTTTGAAAATCTTTACAATTTTTTATAGTTCCCCTGACAAAATTACTCAAATACAGCTGGTTTGCGAATTAATGTATCGATATGTGCATATGCGGTAATAGAGTCCATCCTAACTAATACTATAAACGCAATGTAAGTCTGTTTATTTGCTACGTTTTCAAGTCTTTGATATCCACCATCATCATCATCACATGGTAGAATGTGTAGTTGTAGTGCATACAGGGCGACTGATGAGTCACTTTCAATACTTTAAGACGTTAATAAAATACTATTAAAGTAAACATAATATAAAGTTAAATTAATAACTACATAATTTATGATCATCCTAGCGGATAACACCGCGTCCGGAGGGAGACAGAAGGCGAAGGGGGTTAACGGCCTTGCGCATACCAGCTGATCATAGCCGAAGCACTTCATTCATTTATTGGAAAATTTGAACCAAAACTATAACCCTAATTTTTATTACATAAATAAGCTGACAATGGAGTACCGAGTACTTTAATATCACAGGTGACACACCAATATACGAGATATTAGTAAAAATTATTATCTATTCGAAAGCTGTTACTAAAAAACGGGTAATATAATAGTGGTTGGTGGTAATATGGTGGTGGTCAATTATTTATAGGCTCGTATTAAAAAAAATATTTATTAATTATAGAATACTATCATGAGCAAAGCTCGGCCCATCAGATAATCTGCTTTTAAAATAATACAAATGTATTTTTGAAAAGTACTCGAGATTTGACTTGGACATAGGACATATTAGGTCGTTAAAACTTATTAATTTTTTAACCCAATAAGAGAACTTTAAATTTCCGATTTTCCTCAAAATTATATGAATATTTTTTGTGTGTGTTTTAGGGTCCAAAATTACCTGCCTGTGATACCTCGGATCAGTAGACTCCTAAATTAAAAGACCAATAAGTACTAAAGTAAGAATTTGCGATAACACTGCATCAAACGCAATCAAAATAAAAGTTGAAGGTTAGATACCTTATATGCATCAATCCTAAATTAGTTTCTAGTGCTCTTTTCATCTCCTTGATAAATCATATGTATACAATATGACAAATAACAGAAATATCTGGCTTAGAAATATAAGAATTCTTTCCAAGATGATGTTCTATTTATAAGCTCTAACTATCCTTTAGTTTGGTCGAAATAAGTAGAGGCGTTTTCAATATGTAGCATATTTGATAAATAAAACAAAAAATAAAATATGGCCAAATAATATTAAAAAATAAACTTATAATTTCTCCCGATTGGGAGCTGCGATACCAAAGACAAATATGCAAATACAAATTTATGTTCAATGTATAAAATCCTCTTTTAACAGAGCCAAAAATATGGTTCAGATTAGTTTAGAATCTATCAAAACTTATTTTTATGGGTATTTATTATTATCTGTATGTTTTCAGTCAGAAAGAAATGTTAGCTTTGCCCCACAATTTTTGACAGAAAAAATATTTTCGAGGATGAAAAAAGATTTTTAGTCCAACGTTTGGCTAAGGGACTTTAATATGCTAAATCTTTAATACAACAGATTCCTCTTAAACCTTCGGGTTACAAACCAAATGACAGCATGGGTCCTATCGCATAGGAAATAATATATTTTTGTTCTCTACCTCCCAAATAGTTTAAAATCTTACGAACTGATTAACTTAAATTGAATGCTATTGTTTGATCTGCAACCGAACCTAACTGATTAAGGTTCAGTAAAAAATGCTGATGAATGAATTTTTTGCATGGAAGGGATGACACACTAGCGGACAGTTCGTTTGGTGTTAAGTGGTCCGGTCGCCCATGTACCGATATAACATCCGAAGGGAAGCGTGTGCGTTGCCAGCCTGGGAATTTGGATAGAAAAGGTTTATTGGACAGGATGAGGTCGGGCTCAGAATTTGGGACAAGTGAGGACTATATGTTAGGGATTCAGAGAGGAAAGGAGTGGAAAAAGAAGAAAGTAGGAATGTCCATCCGGCAATCTCCAGATGCCTTGCATACTTTATTTTATGCTGACTTTTGTGAGGGTTTAAACATTGTCAATAACTTAAATTGTTGCAGTTGGAACAAAATCGTCCTTATCTGGGACGATACTGTTCCAACTGCTGTCTGAATCTAATTATTAAATAGGTAATATTTTCTTCAGATTCAACCGCAACAATATTTATACAAGTAACCGCTTAGAAATCGCCGCCGGCCTCCGTTCCCGCGTGAATTGTGTAACTACACCGATTATACAACGGATTTGCGAACGACGTGTAAGGCATTAAATGTTATTGGGCAAAATTATTTATGAAATTGTTTATTTGGCACTTTATATCGCGGGTTTGATTCTCGATGCAAAACCACTACGAAGATAACGTTGTTTTATGTCCAGTTACTATTAACCACCGTGCCTGAGGGTATAAAATTGTTTATTTTTTTTTCCAAATATGGAGCTACTTTATGCCTTAGAAATTCGACTTAAAGATAGGCTCATTCGGTAGTGAGGAAAGCATAAAAAGGTGAATTTATATGATTATAAGGTGAATATTATTAATAGTGTATGTACTTTAAATAGATTTGTAAAATACATCATAACATTGTCTTAGTTTCTATAAAATTTTAATTATTCATGTCTTTCCAATCTACGTTTATAAAGACAAGATACATTTCTGTTTATAAAAATTTTATAAAGTACATATTCAATTTTCATTTTAATACAACACAATTAATATACAATTATTCTGTATTATCGAACTTCACTCAAAAAAAATTAGACAACTCATTAAAAAAAGTTAAACATTTTTTAAAGAGGTCGTTTTAAGATCGCTTCGATCTAACAAATGTTTTATTCGCCGTATGTATAGTTGTCACTATACATACGAATACGCAAGAATCGAACCCCAATGTACGATGTCCCCGACTGTTCAGATGCATTGTCACCCTTTTAATATGGAATGTCTCGTTACAAGTTATTGCATCGACAATGTCTGTAACCAGGTCACGTATGAACACGCCAGCCGACTTGCAACGAAACTAAATTTAACTGTTTGTATACCTAACAAAGAAATTACAACACCCAAAATATTAATTTTCTTTGCCTTTTAATTTTTTTTGTTCTTCCGTTATTTTTATATTACGTTAATACTTAGAAAAATCCATGTATCTCTCTGTCTATTAACGTCTAAACGTATAAACTAATTTTGATGTAGTAAAATAATAATTTTTATCATTTTTACCATTACATAATGATTTACAATTTGTTTTGACTTTTATTTAACGAAATCAGCAACAATTAAATTTCTTAGTAACTCTCATGGTAAAACGCTATATTTATTGCAAAAGTACTTGTAATGTAATACAAAGATATATAGATACCCAGATTATAAAGCTCATATAAATTTTACCCTAAAAATCGAACCTACGACCTATACTATAGCAGTTTCAGCAGTCGTGTGTTTACCAAATCCACTGCATTTTTTTAGCATAAAAAAATCTTGACAAAGCGTACTAATCAATTAAATCACTTCGATTTCATACATTTCAGTGTTAACCATCAATATGAATAAGAAACATGCGTCGAAGCAAACGGTTTTTTCAAACGCATAATTTAATCGAGCACTTGAAAAGCGATTTGCCGAGAAAGTATAATAATTTACGTTATTTATTCCACACTGAAGTACGTTACCACATTGTTATGCGAGAGTTATTTAAAACCGCAAGTTATGGACCTCGATCATTCTGACTTAACTGAAGGAAAACTTTTTAATTGCACATTAGTATGGGCATTTATATAAAAAGGTGTCCGGTACGCGCACGAAGGTCTAAACGCGTACCGACTTACTTCGCATTCACTAGCTATGTAATAGCCACTGACAACAAATAAACTCTGAATAAACAATGCCTTCTCATTCTTCACAGATTTTAAATACCTAAACACTGGTATCACCCTGCAAGGTTTCACGGGACACCAACGGTAACCAAGGAGCACCAACCGAAAACACTATCAAGCAGTCTCCCGCGCGGGCGCGGACTAACCGAGCGGCGCGGTACACCTCTACGGTGGGGCAATAGGGTGACCACTCTTGCGCAACTAGTCCTTGGACATATTTGTATAGCATGCAACGCAAAATAGAATGTTTGTCCGGCATTCTGATTGTCAATTACGGCTTGTAAAGTGGTATTGTGGTAAAAATCTACTTTTCAAGTGGCACGAGTGTAAGCTGAAACCAATTGCGGTTATATTTGGAATCATTTTGCTTCATAAAAAGTATATTTATCTTACACAGGCTGAGCAAGAGATTACATGACCAAATCGTTGCTTGTGAACAATGTTATTTGATATAAAAACGTTTATTCTCGACATGCATTTTTTCAAAATACTTGAATACTAAAGGAAAAAAATCATTAACCAACAAATTATTAGTTTTTAATTAATAGATTAAGTAATTAAAATAAAAAAAAGTTTATGTATATAGGCATACTGTAAAGCCCTTTTTTGAATGTAACTTAAAAATTATCTTAATTAGAGCAAAATTAATACTTGCTTACATTTCTGAATTTATTTTATATATTGAATTTTTTTTTGAATTAACAGGAAAATTTTGTATTTTTTAAGGAAATAATTTTATACCTTTTTATTATGTATTGTTATTATCAATTTCTGTGAAAAAATCTGCTTTGGTACACGTTTTGTTAGATATAACCATCTCCTTATATTTTCGTTTATAGAGATTGTTTTGAAATATTCTATACGAACATAATTTTTATTTAAAAGTCAATATCTCGTGTATTTTACTTTATAAAGACAATATAAAAATTATCCTGGACTGGATGGTCGCCCTAACAGATTGCGTTTGTCACTAACCACAAATACTCTTGCACACAGTGTACATGTGAAGCTAAACGTGTATATATTGTGCTACCATCTCTTTCTTCCAAGGATATATTTAGAGTGTATTTATACTACCTAAGGTATTCCCACTCATTCGCAATAAAAAAAATCTCCATTCAAAATTTTCAAAATAATTCGATGAATAATCCCGACAATACAGGAAGTGATCAAATGTGTAAATAAGTTTAAACTATGACATGTTTATTAAGCATCATTGTGCATTAATGACACAAGTTCTTTTGTAATTATTTCAATTTAATAAGAATATATTGACGAACATCCAGATCTGAAACAATCAGTAGTATATAAATAAATAATAGTCTTTCATATGAATAAAATTTAGCACGGATATCGAAGTTGCTGTTTGCACCTGTGCTACAGAACTATGAGAACCATGGAATGAAGCTGTAAAAAATAATAACCTATTTTTTTTTAATGTCCCACTGCTGGGCAAAGGCCTTCTATAGACAGAAGGCATATTCCACCACGCAGCCCAAGTGCAGATTGGGAGACTTCACATATCTCAGAAATATTATTTCTTAGAAATCTTGGTTTCCTCACGATGTTTTTCTTCACCACAGAGCACGAGGTAATTCAGCATTTAAAATGGCAATTAGAAAATTGACAATTTCATTGGTGCCGGCACCGGGGATCGCACTCAGGTTCGCCTCGAGTA
This sequence comes from Graphium colonna, assembly GCA_025505425.1. NCBI lineage: Eukaryota > Metazoa > Arthropoda > Insecta > Lepidoptera > Papilionidae > Graphium > Graphium colonna. The sequence goes on from JAOCPS010142709.1 coordinate 10,548, forward strand.
AACAGAATTGAAGGCGAGCGCCCGGACACTGAGCCACGGCTCTCATTGTTTTTCAAAGGATAAAAATAAAAATTTAGTAGTGAAAAAGTTTAGGATATTATTATTTTTATTTAAAAGCTACTTCACGTATACTTGTTAATAAAATAACTATCAGAAATGTCACTGTATACCGCCTACAAAAAGAACCGGTTATTTCGCAGACAAATCTAATTTAGTTACGTAAGAAAAAGATTATTTTATCTACAAACACATCGTGTGTGTCATTTGTAAATCATTAATCAACGGTTCTTGGAATAAAAACTTGACGAAATTCTAGCTAAAACCAATTTATTATTTGCTTAAATAAATATAAGGTTTATTTAAACATATTAATGTTTACTCACGGTTTGAAAACGGATATCAGGCGTTATATTAGTTTAACCTCTGACCCTTTAAAGAAAGAATATATTTTAACTAAAATTTTCATAATTTCAACACGCCTTTATTTGTTATTTATAATCGATTCAACGCACATTGGCGACGCGTTTGTCTAAGAACATACATAAACTATAATTATTTCCACAGAAAACAGCTAAATTGACTTTAAACGATACGATGACGATACGACTTGGCACCTTCAAGAAAAGAGCATATTCCTACTTTAAAGGCCGGCAACGCTCTTGTAACTCCTCTGGTGTTGCGGGAGTTCATGGGCGGCGATGATCGCTTAGGTGAGCCGCATCCTCGTCTGCCAATTTCCCCATAAACAAAAAACGCCTTAGATGTGATCAGAAATCAGTTATTTTGATTTAAAAAGAAACTTTTAAACTTCGTAGTTATGTCCTTTCAAACGAAATAAGAATTTTGAAAATCACTTCATAACTAACGGAGAAATCCATAATATATAAAAAAGAATCACATGCAATCGAACTGAGAACCTCTTCCTTTTTGGTGTAGATGAAAACATTATGTAATATTTTTTTTAAACTAGATGCACTCAGCAACGTTTCCTGTAGTTTAGACATCATAGGTATACGTTTTTAAAAAAGTAAATAGAAGCACTCTAGTTATGTACGTTAAACTGTATTTTATATACAAACACATAATTTAAAAACAAAGAGGCTGACTACTGTTCCATTATACGCTATATTGTGCAAAAATTTAAATCAAGATTTTCAAGTTTTGAGCTTTTTTAAATAACCTTTATCACAGTGCGAAAAATATTAATTGCTGTTAAAATGTAGATTTTTAAAAGTGTCAAATCGATAGGATTACATCACGCCGCAAAATCCTATACTAGTTCCCCAGCAATTAGCAGCGACATACTACCTCATTTTGTATAATAATGAACTATTTGTTTGGTGATACAGAATAGCATGATGCATCTCTAACCGGACTTAATGGCTTCCTCGACGGAGTAGGTACCGCTACCATAAAGGGCCTGTGAAAATTTATGTTCGCCTAGACTGTGAGCTTACCGGATGGCCGTCAATACCTTATTCCCTGTTCTTTATACACCATTCCCGTCTAAATGGTAATCATGTTTTTATGACCTTCTTCTTTTCAATGTTTCTAAAACAGGCAACACACATGAAAATTTTGGATGTCGTTGCTGGTTATAAAAGCAAAGTAACAGTCTATTTTAAATTGCCCTACTGTTGGGCATAGGCCTCCTCTCGGTCAAAGGTTTGGAGGCTGGCTATGGGCTATGGTAACTTCTTAACATCAATTGTTCCATAACATGACTTATTAGTCTGTAAACATTTTTATTTGATTAAGAAATTGCATAATGTTACTTACTAGGTAATCTAGAAGTTAAGTTTACCTTTCAATTACATAGTAATAAAACATAGACCTTCTTAAGTTATGGTGGTAAAGCATAACAGCATTTGCTGCATTTCTACGGCCTTACTCGGCGGGGGAAGTACCAACGCCCTTTATAAAGTCGGCATACATTAAAATATGCAAGATTTTTGGGGATGATGGATGAACATGTCTACCCTTTTCTTTTCCCACTCCTTTCCTCTCCAAATCCTTAATCTGGACACCATCCTATCCAATTTTACACGCATTCGCGACTCTTCAACTGTTACGTGTTTCTTAAGGCGACAGGATCGCTTACCATCAGGTGAACCTTTTGCTTATTTGTCTTACTTTCTATAAAAAATACTCTATACAAGTGACTATAATTTTAGACTCTTTGTTCTTTTTTATTGAATTCCGGTATTTTATAAAGACGATAAGGTCTTACTAGTTATACAATATTTGAGATAATTAGATAGAGAAGACGAAATTGTGATGTAAGTCCTGTTTCTACTGTGGGATTTTAAAAATCTGCTCAGCAGGTTCAAGACGTTTAGCTTCTTTGTTCTGTGTTAAATAATGTCAGGAATTTTCGTAAAGTGACTTACATTTGCGTTCGACCAATTTAGTTAACACAACTTGTGTTTGGATCCATAAACTGCGATTTGTACCAGGTATTTGCACCTCGAATAAGAAGTGCAAACTTCCACCGCCATACATACGTGACTGCTGGCAATTAATGCGGGAATCGATAAAAACTCAAACCGAGAACCGTTCGTGGTGAGGAAACTTCGAGGAAGGAAGTTATCGTCGGTTCATAATTGGAGCGTTCTTGAAGGAAACACACGGCTTCTGTCACGACACGCGCATTGGGTCAGACGTAAATAAACATGGACATTTCCTGATCCGCATGAATGCCTATTTTAACATAAACTAACGAATTTACACCTTACGGAATGAATAAATGTGAATTTTATTTGATCGCCTTCATTTTTCAATCAATCGTCATTAAGTTTTTCAAACAGGTTGATTGAAATATATAAAAGGTTATATATTCATAGTAACTTTTATCTTAAAAGAAATACTGATAAATAAATAATAATAAAAAAGTTTTAGGCGGTCGTCTGGGATAACAGCTTAACCCACGGGCATGAATAAACTATTGAATGATGTGTGAATAACAGAGTCAGAAAAGTAACCCATGAAGGACCAGAACATTAGAAAACAAGAATATTTTAATGATATTAAGCACTTGGTAAAATAACAACGTTAATTTCATTCAGCTCAGTTTAGTTTATCCATGTATGTAAATTTTAATAAATAACTTTATCTTATTTTTTCGTAAAAAAAAAAACAAAACTGCAAGCGATATGATTCAATTGTTATGATAAACCATCGCAACATTTAAAATATTTCTATTATGACATAGCAAACAATTGCCAACTTTTAAATTACAACAGGATTCTTATCTTGAAGTCTCCGTAGTGGTATCGGCTCAAATACCGCAAGAAGAGCATTGCATGTTAAGAACTATAAATCAAAAATAAAAACTAAAACGCACGCAACTGGAATTCTAACACATAACATAAAATATATTAGACAGTTTGCATTGCTCGAGAAAATTTCAAGCCAAAACCGTCTTCGTCATATCTCAAATCAATATAGCCTGGCACAGTGTAGCCTCTGCTGAAATAGAACCGGTGTTAAGCAAAGTTACGTACTCTTTGCAGTTTCCTTTACTGTTCTAGTTAGCTTTACTTTAGCTTTTGTTATAATAAAGACAGTGTGTGCGTGTATCGGGTTCAAATTACACAGTAAGCAACCGTACGACCCAGTTAATCCATTTCAACATTCACTTTACCGAACTAAAAACCGGTCTGACTGAGTCCAGCTTTTCCTAAACTTAAATCTAACATTACACAAAAAGCACTGATTAAATATACTCCCAACTGTATAGAAACATATAGAATAATATATTTCCTAATAAGATCGTTCTACTTTATGACTTTAATATGTTTGGGATTTGATCGTACTTTATCAAAGTGCCACGAACTGTCATGGAAATATCTCTACATACCGCTTTTCATAAACCTTTTTCTTTCTAAGTCAACTGCAAGATGTGTGAGTGTTCGTTGGTGACGTATATTAGGTTGAATTCTCTGCTCGCTTATCAACTTTTCATATGATAACTACTCCGCATTTTTTGACAGCTTCAGACAAGGTGGAGGAATCTCGAGAAAATCATGCAGTGGCTGTAAGCCATGGAATTTAAATGCTGTTATATTGCTTGTAAATCCTACTGTTGAAAAAAGCGAAATGGAATGGAAGAGGTCCACAGCAGTGAATTATTTTAGATCGATGACGAAAAGTAAATGGAACTAAAGGAAAACAGAATGTCTAACACTTCTCAGCATTTTTTCTAGTTTATATGATTGCGTAATGGCTGAATGAACACAAGCAAGGGACTATTTAATATTAACAAAATATGGTATTTTAACAGGCTAGT
>JAOCPS010142816.1:0-25013 GCA_025505425.1 Graphium colonna
TTTTGTTAGTTTATATTGATTTCTTGCAACAGTAACATACCTGCAACCACAAGAAAATAGCTTTTTCAACGATCGTTACCTCTACGTGCCAATAGATGGCGTTGGCTTGTAACCGTAATATACTACAGCGGCTGGGTAAATACTATGTAATAAATCTAGCAAGCTGATTTGATTTTTTTTGTATGTAATTTTGCAATTTTTTCTGTTACTTATAAACTGATTTTAAAAATATTTCTGTGAATATAGTTGCATTAATATAAAATTGTAAATTTATGAAACTCATTTTATAATGCACTAATTTAATATCCCAATAGGGATAGGATGATATATATAGTCAGATGATAAAAGATAGTCAATAATACTTTTGAGTGCCTACTAGTAAACCCTTTATGTTTGGGCACATGATTTTTTTAATCAAAATTGAGCATCATGACCAGATTGATTGATCCATGCTTATGGATACAGGAACTCTTCAGTGGCTATTAGTTTGCTAGGTTAGGCTAGTATGTTTTCGTATCTTTTAAACTACATATATTTCATTTGAATACTGAACATATTTAGACTGCAAGGGATGCCGCTAGATAGTGTTGTTGTATATTATATAATGATTATAATAATTAATTAATCTAATTTGTCGTATTGCAGCGTCGGGGTCGCTGGGCCGCTACACGCCGAGCAAGACGCACGCGGACGCCTTCCAGCTCGGACTCACAAGACCCCACACAGGTTGGTCTGCTCACATTATTTTTACATTTTAATCTCCACCTAATTCAAAGGAAAATAGAAATAAATCACTTAAATAATTATGTTTAAGTAACTTGGAGTCCATAATCAATTCTTCTTCTTGCTACCTTATCTCAATTTACTTGGGGTCAGTGCAGCATGTTTCCACTCCCCTCTATTGGCCGTTACTGAATCGCTCAATGCTTTGTCCTTCATGTCCTCATACAATCTAACCATCGCTTTTTCGGTCTACTGCTACCTTTATTTTCATCATCCACTTGCTTTTCTTCTCTCCTCATGACATGTCCATACCAAGCTAAACAATTTCCCTTTAATTTTTCTATTATCGGTGCAACCTTAAACTTCCTCTTATATATTCATTCCATACTTTAGTCCGTAGGACTTTACTAATATTATAAACCTGCAGAGTTTATTTCTTTATCTGTTTGGTTAAACGCGCTAATCTCAGGAGCTACTGGTCCCAGTTGAAAAATTATTTCTGTGTGGGTTAGCCCATTTATCGAGGAAAGCTTCAGGCTGTATAACATAGGGGTTGCATGTGAAAAATGTTTCAAAATGGAGTAAATTTAGGCGGGTGATTCCACAGAGACCAGTTAGTAATTGATATAAGTTGACACAAGATGAAATACATCATGTCATACTATTCTGAGGCTATGGCAATTCTTTGGGGAAGATAACTGATACATAGTTTTCTTATCTGGACATTTCCACATGGAGCTGGCGATAAATTATTACAAGCATAAGTGTTATATCAAAATATCTTTATACAATTTGGAAGTGATTTCATTTTGCATATTGATTGTTATATAAACTACCATTGGTTCAGAAGGAACCTGTGAAGAACCAGCATCAGAAACTCAGTGGGCCATTTATTGGGTATTTGTATATAAAATGCAATATGTTTTATTTAATTAGAAAAACCTGGAGAGGGCAGTTCATTATCAGGGTGTTTTATCATTGTAGTAATTATTAATATTTTAATTACCTTTAACAAACAAACATTTACTCTTTTCTTGAATATATTAACGGAATGAATTTGAATGTTTTATGAGATTTTATTGTAAAAGCAAAAATATATATAAAAAATATAAAATAGTCCTTTACAGTATCTGTATTAATATTGTATAATTCAGTATATTATTTAATTGTATTCTCGTAGACGCTTGGGCGTTCATATGACACGTCACATTTTTTAATATATAGTTGAAGGGTTAAGTAGTTTAATCACGCTAGTTTCTAGAACTTCCAGTTGGAGTTGAAATATTTTTGTATTAGATGGCCAGTTTTATTAAAAATAGGCTATCTAGCTAAGGCAATTAGAAATAGGCTAACTTTTGGAAGGCAAGCGCATAAAGATGAAACTGGTGATATAGGAAACAGCGATAAAGTATTTACAGAGCAACAACACTTGTTGGTGTAAACAGGAACAATTAGATATTTACAACCCCTTTCTTTATACAACCACGTCATTCCAATGTTTTACAGAATCAGAGGCGCCGGGTGTAGACGAAGCGGACGCGGAAGCGGAAGCGGAACCGTCAGCAGAAGCGGTAGCGGAGGCGGAAGCGGAAACGGGCGACGCGAGGCCTTGCGCCGCCGACGCCGCACGCTCCTGGAGCGACGCGAGGGCTCTGTCCACCGACCTGCTCTTCTAAGGCCAGCTCCGCTCGGCGGTTGGGGATAGCCATCGTGTTGTGGCGAAGTGCTCTTCAACAAGTGATCCAGAAAACTACTTAGCGAAGATTCTTCCTATGAGCAGTTGAGAGTACCAACAGTGTGTTAAAGCAAAGTTCTATTCAACAATTCATTGAGATTGCCTTAGCAAGGATTCTTTCAAACAAATGGTCGAGAGTACCATCAGTGTATTAAAGCGATGCTTTACTGGTACCAATTCTTTAAGAGCAGTAACATTTTAGCTACCTTCACCTCAACTACGAATATGAAGTGTTGCATTGTGATTAAGGGGATGTTTAACGAATGAACTGAAGTAATGCTTACGTTTCTATAAACGAGCTTCTTTGTAAACTAAAGCAATCGCGAAAGAAAGCGATCCGAGTCAAATTAAGTGTACAAGTTATTTGTTATTTTAATGGACTGCATATGAAAGCGAAGACTCAACAAGTGATACTATTTAGACTGTAATGTTGTTTCATCGCTTAGACAATATTATGTTATTTCGCCAAAGCTGTGTTTATTGTGGGGGCAATGATCTAAATATGAAATGTACTTGTGAACCTATTTAACCACTTCCGACTCGTTCCTGTAATGAATGATGTCGCTTTGCATTTTACTCAACAAGTCAATATTTATACTGTAATATTTTTATACTAAATTTTGTGTCTGTATAAGATTGATTGTCTATGACTATAATTATTAAAACAAGGGGATAGATGTGTTGCGGTTATATTGTAAGGGAATCTGCTCAAGTGCTAATTATACAGAACTGAATATCTGGTAACACCAAGTCATATATTATTGTGTACTTAATTTAAGGTACAAAAATTTCTTGACAAAGCTGACTGACTAGCTGATAACGAGTTCAATAAGCATTTTGAGACATTTTGATGGAATTTTTAGATTAAGTTACTCTATGTGTATGTAATAGTTTGCGGTAAAAACTTTACATCTCCTCTTCGATTGACTTAAGGTGATGTTATAACATTGTGATTGATTATATATGTCTATTATTCCTATAAATTCATTCCTACAGTCTTTTTATACTCATATACAAATTTGATGTGCATGTAATTGTGGAATTGTATACATTTTTCATATAATAAGGAAATCTTGGAATTAAATGAGTGAACGGGATATGTTTATATAAAATTGTGAATTGCTTACTTGTAACAATTAGCTATGTTTATCATTTTGAAAAAATGAGTATTTTGCTACTATATGTAATTTGTTTTCATTGATCACTATGAAAGCAATGTTTGATAAATCGGCTAGTGGCTTTAATGAAGAAAAGGCCAACATTATTTAGTGTCTTGTCGCTATTTCTTATAACTCTGGCTTCAATACTATGGAATTCGAACAATTCCCAATCAGTGTTGTACCAAAATCTTTTGTATTATACTCTCTCCGTAATTGTATGTGAAACGGTTCAAACGTTTATGTAACGACAAATAGTTTTTAAGTCTTTGGCGACGAAGCATCAACGCAAAGACTCATGGCTGACCTTTCCATCCATCCAACCTTTCTCTTTTAGTTCTAATGACGTCATAAAATAGGGGTGTGCGTCGTATTCGATTATCAATATCGATAGTAACATAAAACGAATATAAAGCAAACATTTTGCGTACATTTTTCACCAAACGTTTTATGACGTCACAAAGTAGAGATGATATCGATGGTTTTTTTTAGACAAGCATATAGTTCATCCCTACTTAACAAGTCTGACGTCCGTTCCGTGAATAACGTCACAAAGTAGAGATGCGCTTCGATTGTCGATATAGATAGACTTTGAGTAAAGCACATCCCTACTCCTGTAGTCTTTGCGTTTATTATGTATAGTCGATATATTTACCCGTGCGCTTCGCTGTATCGACGTTTACGGGCCGCATTTATTCCCTAGTATAGAGACGCATAGCCGACCCCCGTTAAGGCACGCTTCGAGAGTGTCATATTATTTTTTTTTGTTCGTACGTAATGCCTACGATGCGCCTACTATTCGGCCCACAGATAATATTTCTCACGACAAATTAATAATTTAATTTATTTTATAACTACTGAACTGATTTTGATGCCCAGCAAACTCGAGGATTGTACAAATAGCATACTCGAATTTTATGTAAACTGGACGACTAGTTTGAAAGTTATCGCAGTACATACATACATACAAATATCCACACAAAATATACTTTTACCCCAACTGTAATTGTCAATTATAAAAAAAAACTGATTATTGCCTCATATCGTGAGCTTATTACAGATTTACATTAAATAATATTGTGAGTAAATTTAATAAAGAATAGCTGTACAAGCATTATATAATTTGAGTAATGTGTATGTACTGTAAAGTAATTTGACATATCTCTCTTTAACTTAAAGAGAGAGAGAGCAACGAGTTACATATTTTCTTTGTTAATACATGACTCCGATTCGAAACTTTATTTTGTTTTTCTTTTAGACATGGAATTGATTATATATTTAAGCCATCATAAATGTAACTAACTATTATTAATAATATAATTTTTAACAGGAAAATATACAGTGGGCCTAATAGTGTGCGCGCGAGGCTGACACTTGCCAATGCCTAGTTGTATCGTATTATATGCGTATTGTGGATTTAATTAGTTATGATTAGGACGATTTATTGTATGAGTTTTGCTATTCGTCACCAACTCCAATGCTCCAACGACTCTATATTCTCATCTACCTTCATTTTGACACATATCTATTATATTTTTGTAACAATATAAACCTAAATAGTGCCAATGTACGGTACGGTATGGTGACTGGTGAGTGACTAAGGATATTAAAGAAGAGCACTTGGTACTCGATTGTCATTACTTTGTGTAAAATAAAATGGGGGAGCACTTTTTGACCAAATTTTACAATATATAAAGTGTAAATACCCGATGCAGCGCCTGATAGACAGTACGGTCTCATAGGCGGTCGTTCCTCCGGAGTGCCAGTCCGGCCGGTGTCCCATAAGTACGAGGTCGTTTTTAGACACTACGGCTACAGCGGCAAATGTGCATTTACCGGCGTAAAAGTAGAAGCCTAGTGTCATCTTTTCATCAATCAAAATTAATTTTATTCGAGCAGAAAAAGTGAAACTATACTCCTAATATTCTAAAAATTACAAAAAAATATAATGTTAATTTTGGAACTTCACTTGCTCCCACTGTCCGTCAATGTGTTAAAAACAAAATAAATATATTTTTATTCTTAATATACGATCCCCACATATAACACGCTCGAGTATTGAAAGTGACTCGCCAGACCTGTAAAACTGATGCTGTTAAAATTAGACCAAAAATAATGTTGTAAAATGTTTCCGTGCATATCGGTTGTCTACGTCAATTAGGAATTTAACAAGGTATATGATAAGACAATATAAAGCATTTTAGCAATAGCTACAAGACTTTAGGATGTTAGGTCAACGTCTATGTTGGATCATACGAGTCGGCGGGGCGGTTGGAACAATAAATCTTTGTCATAAATACCGAACTTTTATTTGTTTACTCCCTGTCAATAAAAAGTTATAAATGGCAGTGCAAATAAAGTGTAAACTCTATATAACTCACTAATGGGACTGTAAATTTTATAGCGTTATAGAGTTGTTGTTAAATGGAAGGAAATGTCATTGTATGGAAGGCAAGCCGAACCAATCAAAGCCATGTCATGTCGACGCTTTAGGGAGTTTGTCGTTAAATCGAGTGACGTTCCGTTGAGTTTACACTGTATATGTACACAAAGGAAAGATTCGACTGTTATAACTAGTTTGAAGATATTTCACGAAATGTTCAGTTTACCTTGGACAGTTAAATATCAAGAGGTTAATGTGGAGTTAAATGTCAAAAAGGTATGAATAATCATTCTATATATTTTCAAGATTATATGTAAGGTATATATAACTGTTGTAAATAATATCTTTGCATATGTAAAAGAAAAGTATTAACATACAATAAAAATAATAAAAAAAAGTCCTATTGGCCAAATTCCGGCCACAGCGGCCAATTTACTCTAAAATCGGCCAACTACGCAGGGGATATTGCAGTGCGAAATTTACGCGCAGACACAGGTGCATTCTCTATTCCGTTTTTCTCTCATGACCCGATGGGACGGATATCCGACACGACCGGAGAGAGATGAGGCGCAGGACCGACTTTTTACATTCTCATCCGACGCATGGACCATACTTTTCACGCAGTAGGATGATCAATCCACATTGCCCTAACCCAACCAACGCAGAACCTCGACCCACGACATCTAGTTTGCAAATCATGGGCGTATATAAATTGCGGCTGGTTGGGCCGTTCCCACCCCAGGATGATCTGTTGCCTACGTATATGATATTTTCATTATGTATGTTCGTATGGATGGTCTAGTGCCCACCCTAGAAAATAACCCTAGATACGCCCATGAAATCAAGGGCCTATACGACTAGGCTAGGTCGGTGTTTAATGATGAAAAAATTGATGTAATAAGAAAACATATGAATCGAAGAACACCATAACACAATTACAATCATGATCTAGGGTTAGTAAGTAGTCTCCTGAGATTGGTCTCAATTATTTAATATTTGAATTCTCAATTATATAATACTGAAATAATTGTGTAATAATAAATGAATGTAAAAATTATTTCTTTTGGCAGAAATAAAAAAAAATCTCAAACTATGGTACCTACCAAGCGGCATCAATAAGTTAAAAACTTCTTTTACCTACGGTACTTGAAGTTGTTGTAGAGGTTTAACAACTAATAAGTAAATAACCAACCATTGCTTAATTAAATCATAATAATTGTCATTATGTCCCAATTTTTCAACAAAGTTCAGGTCATATACAGTAAATACTCGTCACTAGTTCCAACATGGATAAGAAATAGCTCTTTGAATTACGTCTTTAAGGAAACAAAAGCGCTAAAATCATCAATTTCTTATTCATCATCTACAAACGCATACAGAAAAAAATATTTAAAGGAAACCATGGAGACATTATTATATGCGTATGGAAGATTGACGCTCCTAGACATTTCTACAGCACAATCGTTACCTATCAAAATATGTATTCAAATTGCTTCATGGTAAAGAATGTAGCGGTAGCGCCTCAAATCTTTGTAGCAACCCCTAAAACAGCATTTGGCATAAATTATTTTACTGTTAATCATGTTAAACCCTCCATTGAATATTCTCACTAGAGCAAATGGCCTCGCAAGACATTGCCTCTTCAGCGTAAGAAAGATCCAAATTTGGACTAAAGACTTAATGAGTCAAATCGGTAACACTATGCAAATAAGCGCGAAAAGCAAAACTTGAAATCTATCTTAATCCGATACTACTATAAGTTAAACTAAGTAGGGATTACAATACGACAATAAATAAAAATGTCAACGACACTAGGTCCTTCTTCCTTGCCTTATTCCCACCTAGGTCTGCACAACCCAACGAAATATAACCTGACTGTCAGTTTTTACACAGCCTGGTGTCTGACCTCCTCAACCTAAAAGAATAAACTGAATGTAAAGGAATGAGTTGTCGCAGGATATTTAATGGCACTGACACTATTTTGCAAATATCGCACATGCCTATGATGCATGGGTCATCTTTATTTTCAGTCGATCGGATGATCAGCTGGCACTATTCTTAGAAACAGGAACACAAAGTCATCGACGATAACTTTGTGTTTATCGTCCTCCTCGATATTCGAACCCATGATTTTAGTTTATATAGCGAAGGCCTTTTAAAAAGCCTACAGGCGGCATTCCATCACCGTATTCAGGTCTCATTTTATCCTAGCTTCAGCGGTTTTTTCTTGTTTTTGAAATTTGATGTAAAATACTTTTTATTCATACATTACAATCCGGTGAACCTCCAAGTAAGTCCACTTAAGTTTTTGTCATTTTAGTACTAGGCGGTGAAGGAAAACGTCGTGAGGAAAACTGCATATTTAATATGTGATGTCTACCAATATGTGCTGGGGGTAGGGTGGTGGACTATGCCCTATACCCTTTGAAAATAACTCTGTTCCTTTTCAAATCCGTAAGATATCAAGACCAATTTCATAACTATAACATATCGAGCTGTGTCCCGCGGTATAATCTATCTTACGAGTATCATCTGGTGCCCGGTTCCTACGAATCATAGCTTGATGCTATAGCCTAAACTATTGCTTAACAGTCTGTCCATCATGAACAGAAATAATTTCACAATCCGACAGCTAATTCCAGAGGTAAGCACATTTTAACAAACAAACAAAGTTTTTAGCTTTTTTATATAACAAGTTTCACTACGGTTTCGGTCGACTTAATAACATGACTCGACCCCCGATGGTCGTAGCATAATGGCATACCCAAATTATTCCTCGTAGTTCTTCTGAATACAAACATTTCTTTCTTAACGACTTATTTCCAGAAATAATAAACATCCAGAAATATAAACGTTTCCAACAATCATATAGCTAGGGATAAATTTTTAAGTAACCAAATGTATCATCAATTCTCAAGTATTCATTGCAATAATCTGGGTATATTCAAATATACGACATGATGTATAGTTTCAAATATATTAGCTACCTTCACGGTACTGGTATACTCGTATAATAAATCTTTACGCGAAGTCTACCCCGCCCTGGCCTAGTAACCCTACACAGTACGTGACGTAGAACTCGGCCCCACCCACCCCATCTTACGAAACAACGATCTAACAAAATATATATTGCTTTATTCCAAGAACTTCGTAGTTCATCATATATACGCGTGTAATGTCTCAAAGATGTAGATATGCATTTTAATATATATAATAATAGTTTGGAAATAGAGAAAAATAATCGATAATTAAAACTTCTGAAAAGCACTTGGTTTTTGAGAAAAAAAAAAAAATATATATATATATATATTAAAGACTGTATGAACCTTGTAATCTTTAAGACAATCTCTCGCCACTTTTTCTTTATAAACAGATTGCATATATTTACTATATTATTAATGTTTCGGTTTGTATCTTTCGACGTTTGTTACTGAATCACGCACAAACGGATTTGGATAAAGATTGACATATTTTATTACTTTTATTAATATAAAATGGATTTTAAGCAAATCTAAATGTTTCATTTAGAACAAAGAATGGACCTAATTGATCTAATTCATTACCGGTTGGCGCAGTTCCTTAGCTAGAGCTAAGCTTCGGCGTCGAGGATAGTGGCTTCAATTACCGCCTGAAACAATTGTTTACTGTATAATTAATCCTTTCGGATCTAAGTATTGGTATATTTGGAATTTACGTCTGTAAATCATCTTTACGAATCCAAACCATAAAGCCTATTTTTAAGGTAGCACAAAAGTGCTTTCAAATTTAAAATTTATCATTAAAGATACAAACAGCATACAATATAAGGGTAATTTTATTTATTTAAATGCAAATTTTTAGCCGTGTAGTTTCTAAATGAAAAATTATTTCTGCAAAGAAGCATCTTCCCAATGCTTCAGTTCTTTTGTACAAAGATTCTTGTAGGAAATAACGCCCGTAGGTACTCATTTTACATATCACCGGTTGTAATCGAACTGAGCGACCGCAACCGGTTGCTAAGTATTTAGCAGGTAGTCAGTGTAATTGCTTCATTTTCATCCGATTTCAAAAAAGGAGGAGGTTCTCAAGAATTCATTAAATTTGAAGTTATGTATTGTATGTATTTTGTATGACGTTTACTGATTACCCCGCAAGTTATGAACCGATATATTTTTTTTATTTTAAAGGATATAGTTATAAAGTGTCTCATGTTTATTTCGTGAAAATCGGTCCAACAGTTTCTTTTTAAGTCAAAATACTTGAAAATTTTGTTTCACGACCGTCCGCTTCGCTTTTTGAAAGCGGTTTCGCTGTTTATTGCAGAAAATAATTAATGAAAATCTTTTAAAAATAAAAACAGAATACATAAATAATAATAAACGTTGCCTAGAATAAATTGCTATTAAAAGTAGTATTAGTACCCATTACTTTAATAAATTATGTCATTTGAGTTTGTTGCCTTTACTTTTATAATATACAACAAAGCATATTTATTCAATCATAAAAAGTGGCATATAGCGATATTATATTAAAATAAAACATGTAATATTATAACCCACAACTTACAACTTTTATATAATACAACCTTACGACGCGGTACTATTACGCTTGCGTGTAATTTCTGGGTCAAAAATACTGTGTTCCGCACATGCGCGTTAGTCGCTAAATTAAAGGGTGAATTTATTTACAACTAATAACGAACACATGGAACTAAAAATGGAAATTAAAGTAATACTTGATTTTTGTTATTTATACTGTAACAAATACACAACGCAATCAAAACTAATTGAATGTTATAATAGATATTGTTTTGTTGTACAATAACGGCGGTTATTTTAGGCTGGTCAAAGGGACTTGTATTACATATAAAATATTGTTATTAGAGTATTAGATCTACACTAAATACTATATGCATGACGAAAAAATTAGATTAATTTGCCCATTACCGCGTCCGTAGCCTAGTGGTATGGGCCCTTGCTTGGTAAACCGGAGGACGTGGGTTTGAGTCCCATGGGGGAATAATAACTTTGTGTTGTTGTTTCTTGGTTGGATTAGGGCAATGCGGGCTGTTCACTCGATTACCTGACAAGAAAGATGACTCATGCGTCGGATGAGCATGTTAAAATCGGTCCTACAATCTCTCTTCCGTCGTGTCAGATTTTCGTCCCATCGGGCTTTCAGAGTTAAGGAACAGAGAGTGCATCTGGCTCTGCGCGTATACTTGTGCACTTTTATATCTCCTAATCAGTTGGCTGACCTCTAGATAGATTGGCCGCCGTGACCGAAATTCAGTCGGGAGGACTTTATTTAATTTATTCATTTGCTTAGTAACTCTTGATCACAGTGAGATCTGGAAGCCCTTAAGATAAATATTAAAATCTCATCATGAATAAGACATACAGGACGATGTGAATAAATGGAAAGAGCTGCCTATTAAATTTTTATACCTAAAATATAAGCCTAGTATTGCTTTTCTTGTTTTGATACCATTAATTATGTAGTATATAATATATAATTCTAGTTCTAAATGGATGCTAAAAAAGGTACTTCTATGATTTGAACAAAAAATTTTTAAATAACCTTATAACGCACATTTTATGATTGGCGTACGTAGGCAAATGACTAAAACGTATCTTTATTGCGTACGGCTCTTTCAAATTCCTTAAATATTTGTATATGCCAACGAGGAAGACTACGTGATTAATCACCATTGTGTTGTGGCCATTCGCGTAGGCAATTTGTACCTTAAAAGTGTCTATGGCTCATGTGACAGCTGTGGCAAATCCAAAGAGAATATGCTGAAAATGATCGAATCGAAGCTTTTTGCGCTGCGCTGTTTTAAAAATTGCGATGGTTTTCTGCAATACTACATACACGTTGACGTAAAACTTCCAATACTTTACATTGATTATCGCTATAGAATCTAAAACAGCAATAACGTCACTCTGTTATGACATACCTTTAACGTAGTTAACGTTGGTTTAAATTTAATTTCGTTTCGGTACAAAATGGGGATTGGTGAAGGTCATTTGCAGTTGCCAATTACGTTATCCGTGTCGAGTTAGACTAGAGCGCTAGACCGTCAGTTGCACACGAGATTCATTCCGCGTCACGCCGGTCTGCTGCTATTTACGTAATACCGCAAACCTACCAAGAAAATAATTGTTGCAGGCGTCGGCTGTTGGTCGTCCATCGACATAAATTATAGTTCAGTTTATTGGCAGCAACATGCTGTCCGCTATATGTACGAAGGCCCTTCGTGGCGCGCGGCCTTTAGAACGCGCTGCCTCCAGCGTTGTTGAATTGCCCAAAATGCAAGATTTTGGAGTGCAAAATGAACCTGTTTTGGGCTACCGAAAAGGCAGTGCTGAACGTAAGGACCTCGCCGAGGAGCTGCAGCGCACCGCCGCTGTTACTGAGGACGTACCAATTGTTATCGGTGATGAGCTAATCAAGGATGGTGATGTGCAATATCAAGTGATGCCCCATAACCATAACAAGAAGTTAGCCAAGTTCTATTATGCTAGCGAGAAAACAATACAGAAAGCAATTCAAGTATCTGTCGATGCCCAAAGAAAATGGGATCGCACCCCGATCGAGGAGCGCGTACGTATCTGGCAAAAGGCTGCAGAAATGATGGCAGGTGAGCATCGCCAAAAGCTTAATGCTGCAACAATGCTTGGCCAATCGAAGTCTGTAGTCCAGGCCGAAATTGATGCTGCAGCCGAGCTCATTGATTTCTTCAGGTTTAATGTATTCTTTTTAAAAGAGAATGCTAAGTATCAACCTATCTCCGAAAATGCTACTGTAACCAGAAACAGTCTACGGTTCAGAGGTATTGATGGATTTATTGCAGCAGTAAGCCCATTCAACTTTACTGCAATTGGTGGTAACCTTGCTTACACCCCTGCACTTATGGGAAATGGTGTGTTGTGGAAACCATCCGACACTGCTCTGTTATCAAATTGGAGAATTTTCAACATTATGAGAGAGGCAGGCTTACCTGCTGGTGTTGTTAACTTTGTGCCCGCAGATGGCCCCACTTTTGGGCGCACAATCACTGCTTCTCCTGACCTAGCTGGTATCAACTTTACTGGTTCCGTACCTACTTTCAATTGGCTGTGGAATGAAGTAGGCAAAAACCTTAACCGTTACAAGAATTACCCTAGACTAATTGGGGAATGTGGAGGTAAAAATTACCACTTTATCCATCCATCTGCTGATGTGAGGTCTGTTGTTACTGCCACTATTCGGTCATCATTTGAATATTGTGGTCAAAAATGCTCGGCTTGTTCAAGAATGTATGTTCCTAGATCTTTGTATGACTCTATCAAGGAAGGTCTTCTGGAGGAACGATCGAAGCTCAAAGTGGGAGACCCAGCGGACTTCTCAGTATTCACTGGTGCAGTCATTGATAAAAAAGCTTTTGCTAGAATCACGGGTTATATTAAAAATGCTAAAAATAATGCCAAAAACAAGATACTTGGGGGTGGTGAATATGATGACAGCAAGGGCTACTTTGTCCAACCTACGATCATTGAGACTGTGGATCCACATGACAAGCTCATGACGGAAGAGATCTTTGGGCCTGTTTTAACTATGTATGTATATGAAGATGCCGATCTCATGAAAGCTCTCTCTTTAGTTGGTTCATCCACTAAATTTGCATTAACTGGAGCTGTATTTTCTAATGACAAGAGCTTCCTGAAAACTGCTCTTGATGAACTGAAGTGTACAGCAGGAAACTTCTATATTAATGACAAGTCAACTGGATCGGTGGTAGGACAACAACCATTTGGCGGTGGTCGCATGTCTGGTACCAACGACAAAGCCGGCGGGCCCAACTATGTCATGCGTTGGACCTCACCTCAGTCCATCAAGGAAACATTTGTACCTCTCCGTGAGATAGACTATCCCTACATGAGAGATTAGAACCATAAGTGTTAAGGTTATGCTCACACTTTGAAAATTACTAAACTACTATGAGTACAATAATATAAAAAAGTTATTATAAGCATGAAACAATAATAGTTATAGAATGTTTGTCTGTATAAAATGGATAAAAGATATTATGTAACTTTAAAAATGCAGTCTTACAACATACTTAGAGTTGTGGAAAATAAACTAAAAATAACTTGCATATAACATGTTGCTAGTATGTTTTGTAGACAAAATGTGTTAATGCAATTACATATAAATTAGATTTAATTGTGTTACCTTGTGATAGAGATTTAAGAATGCCAGTTTGTGTCACATAAATAATTTGTTGTAGAAAACTATTGCTCTCACTAGTGGTGTAGTGTCAATAGGGCACTGCTTGGGCCACAACTGACTTTATCAAATTATTTGGTATTTGCTTTCAGCTTATCACTTCCAATGCTTACATAAAACTTGTATCTCTTATCAGCCCCCGCCGGTTCTCAGGGGCAACTGATGCATTTAAACATTTTTCTATAAATTTATTTTAAACAGTTTCTTGTTGTAAATTAAAGATTTTAATAATTCTAACCTTGTTACATTATAAGTTTATCCTGTGTAGTTCAAGCTACATTTAATAAAAATGAAATTGACATTATTTATTAGATAGGTGCTGCTTTAGGCAACTGTTGTTTTATTTATATTTATTGAGATCCAATAAAATATATTGTTCCATTACTGTTTGTTTTTTTATGCTAAATTTTATTTCTTACTATAGTGACACATTCAGTTTAGCATTGGACTACAAGGCCATGGGTTTTCTTTTGTGATCGACAGAAAAGTCGTGCCAAATTTTAAAACAAAAAACTGTTTTGCTTCGGAATTTTCCGTTGTAGGGATGTGAGCTATAATTGTCATTATGTAATTTTATACAACTACAGAAAAACTGTTAAATGATTTTGTTTTACAGATTGTTTCTCGTGTTACTTCTTACTGATTCCTCAATCCTAATATAATAACTCTACTGAGTTAGGTCCAGTGTTACTTCTCAGTTAAATTTATCTATGCATTCATTGTTAATTTTTGAGGTGAATTATCTAATCGGTATGTACCAGGATGTGTTTTACTTAACATACATAAAATCGTCTATAACAAATCAACAAAGTCGACTAGACTCGCCATATAGAATGTAAATTGTTTTGCGACGGTCAAATGAAGTGTAAACGCTACACATAGAACTAGTTTACATAACAGTGTCAAATAAAAACCAATAAGATATTTTGTGATGGCGTCATTTGTTTTTTGTGAGCTCTAGTCGTTAGCGTCGCGCTCGAATTAAAGTCCTTACGTGAATTTTTATTTGCTAATAGTAGAAAAGAATACACTAAGTGAAAATTGATTATCAATCTGACATTTTTTTTTAAATAATATTCTGTTGAAATAGAAATACATTGATGGCAAAAATTATTTAAAACAATATTTTATGTAACCAAGATACTGGTTTCGATCCTGAACTCACAAATGTATCGGTAGAATATTGTACTTATTCGAATATTTAGTCATTTTGTGGGAAAAGATGAAAAAATTAAGTGAAGTAGAAATAATTTTCTTTTAAAATTTAGTGCATTTGGCCTTTTAATTAAATTATTTGATTTTCTTTTAGTTTATATTGAGACTGATGATACTCGTACTATTGTAGCGGTACTAAAACCTATGTATTTTACATAAATAATTATATGTTAGCTGCTCATATTTATATAAAAATAATTATATTATACATAAATAATTAATAAAAAATATTATAGCATTTAAAACATTAATTATTTCGGAAGGGGACTAAGTATTTAAGAGAGTTCAGAATCATGTTTTATGGCACCACACAAATAAGATTGGTTATATCTTATTTTTAATGTTAGATACCGATGTAAATCAGTACTTAACATTACTTATCACAAATAAATATTTTGTTTGTGCCGTGAAAAGCGGAAAGAAAGTACAATTTTGCATACAAAGCCTGTGTGAATTAAAGTACGCCTGCCTAGAGATGATGATAAATGGGTTATAGTAAATACTCATTGTTTCATTTTCAGACTCATTTCCCTTTAACCTAAACATATTCTAAAAATATAGTAAGACAGTGGAGCGTGTACATGTCCATAGACGATATAGATAGAAATTCAACATAAGGTGGACATCCTGCTCGTTAACTTTGCTATGTTATAATTGTGTACTTTGGCTTCACAATCAGCTCTGTTGCCTTTTAAGCACAGTTTAACCATGTCTTGTAATAGTGAAATGATTTTCAGAACGGTTTTTGCAATGTGGTTTGCCCCATAATATTTCCGTACATAATTGTCTTTATTTACGCAATTATGTTAATATTTTCATGAATATGGTAGGTACATAACTAAGTATATGCTAAGCTTGTCCGTAAATGCAATTTAAGTAAATTTTTTCTATCTAATGTAAGTGCAAAAAATAATGTTCACAAGTATATACGAGTCGATTTAGTAAATACGATTTTGTTTTTTAATAGCCATTCTGGTATAAAATGGCGTTCGTGTAGACTATTATGTTAAAGATAATGTATGTCACCGATATTAATTGGCTTTGCGGCCTAATGGTATAGGTAGGAAAACTGAGCAACGTGGGTTAAAACTCCGTAGGGATTAAAAGTCTGTTCTTTAATTTATTTAAGGCATTGAGGTTCATAAAGAGTATCCATCTTTTTAACCGACATCAAAAAAGGAGAAAGGTTCTCAAGTTCTTATAGGGTATTTTTTCGTAATGGTCCCATAAAATTTTTCAGAAAATCGGTTCAGTAATTTTTCTTTTAAATAAAAATAACGAAATTGATTTTAGGTATTTTTGCGTATATTGTATTCTCTTCTTATATCATAGAGCATTCTTCATATATAGGTCCATAATATTTAAAAAAATCGGTTCATTAGTTTGTTTTTGAAATATATAAATAACAAAATTA
The DNA here is from genome assembly GCA_025505425.1 of Graphium colonna. Lineage (NCBI taxonomy): Eukaryota > Metazoa > Arthropoda > Insecta > Lepidoptera > Papilionidae > Graphium > Graphium colonna. The sequence goes on from JAOCPS010142816.1 coordinate 16,878, forward strand.
AGGAATGTTCACAAATATGTCCGCTACTTATCTTATCTGGTTTCAAAAAATATTTTTTATCTGATAGAGTACACTTTTACAATGATCCTACAAGATTTTTATAAAAATCGGATAAGTAGTTTGTTTGAAGATATGTTTCGAAAGTACACTCTTAAGGTGTTTGAAGTCTGTTTTTGTAATTTTCTGGAAAAATAACCTTTCATGTTAAAGCGGATATGACCGCGATAGGTCCCGAGATTAAAGCGTTCAATGAAACTGAACATTCGGATAATTCCCGGGACCTTGTAAGTTTTTTCAAGAACCACAATCGATCACATACGCCATATTTGTGACTAAATTCATTTTTAATCAACACACAGTGTAAATTCCGTGTAACGTCACTCGATTTAACGATGAACCCCCTAAAGCGTTGACATCACATGGCTTTGATTGGTTCAGCTGGCCTTCCATACAATGATCTATAGTCCTTTTAGTGTCGTTAGATAGAGTTTACACTGTTTTTAACAAACCGTTCGGTGGCCTACTCTCTTTAGTGTCGGATTAACCATTAGAGTATCGCCTAGGGTCCCCATGTGGTTAGGGAAAGGACGAAGGGGCGAAGAGACCACGATTTGAAAAATAAATATAGTTTAAAAATCATATTTATTTTTCGAATCGTAGTCCCTTCGACCACTATTCGAATAATAAATATAATTTTTAAGTGAATGAAAATTTAATTTAAGAAAGGAAGTAGCTCAGATTAGAGAATAATATAATAGATTATTCTCTCGTCCAGTGGTTCCCAATCTTTTTGGTCCACCGCTCCCTTTTTAGAAGAAAAAATTCCTAGCGCACCCTTTAAATTTATAACCTTCTCAAATTGAATCTGAAAAAGCTCTAGAACCTAATTAAAACTACTGTCTTGAATAAACGTGAGAGATTCAGTGCCCCCCTCAATTGCTTCAGCGATCCGCAGGGGCCGCCAGCGCCTACTTTGGGAACCACTGCTCTAGTCTGAGGAAAGTAGTTAAAACAATGCAACGCAAAGAGTATGAGTACATCACCTTCGAGAATTCAGCCTACTTCTGGTTTAAAGATCCGCAACGCTCTTGTAACTTCTTTGAAGTTGCCGGAGTATATGGGCAATAGTACTCGCTCACTATCAGGTAATCTCTATGCTGATTTGATTTGCCTCATTTTCAATAAAAAAAAGTTTTCAGAAATCTATGCAGTCTGTAAGGCTCATGTGATGCAAAGTTACGACGTCAGATGCATATTAAAGAATTTCCAAGGAAGAACATAGATAATCATACTAGATGGCGTTGATAATATATACTGACAATATTAAAAAAAACAGCTATTGAAAGTGCAAATGGTGGGCGATATATTAGAAGGCGCTTTTATAATTTATGCTTACGATGCGAGAAATAATTAATGATTGAAAAGGCAAACGAGATAACTAATGCAGTTATAAAAATCAGTGTGCGCGAAGAAGGAGAATCGTATTGACGAATTTGCAGAAGAAAATTAACTGAAGAGTTAGTTAAAATTTAAACTTTTCTTAGTGTATTATAAATGCCGTTTTAAATAATTGTCACGATGACTTTAATCTGATGGGCAAAATGATTTTGTTTGTTATTATAAAAGATGCTTAATAAAGTATACAGATAAAATGAAAAAAGGCTTTTGAAATATTATTCAAAGAAAATGAACACGATGATGCAGATCAGCTAAAATATTCTATATTTAGTGTATGCGAGTAATAAAAAACGTAAAATTGTACTTGCCAAGGAGTTCTTCAAATGTGTAATCAACTATCCTGACTATAATTATATAGTATTGCAAATGCATAGATGTCTTATAAAATCAAATGTCACGGAGACTCAAATGTCGTCATTTTTCATAATGAAGTTTTTCGTGTTCATATCTCATAGTGAATAATTTCTCTCAGAAAATTATAAAAAAACTGTCTTCTAAAAAAACTACCTTAGAAGTGAAATGTTAATACATTTTTTTTTAATTATTTATATGAAAAAAAGAAACAATAAAAATATGTTTATAGGATCAATACATGAAAAATTATACATACAATAGAATATATAACCTCTTCCTACTTTTAAATCAGTTAAAAATTGTTATGAAAAAACTTTGTACAAAGCCTAGTGGAATGGACATTTGCTTTACAAACCGTAGGTGGGTGGGAAGCCCGTGGGGAAGGATAACGACATTGTGTTGTTGTTTCTTGGTTGGGCACCGTATCAGTCGCGGGGCTGGGAGGCTTGTTTTTCGTTGGCATTGCTCGCCTAGCTCCCAAGGTCTTAGGCGTTTACAGGGGGATTTGTCGCCCATGAGAGAAGCCGTGTGAGAAGACGCACTCTTTAAGGAATGTCAGTGCCTTCAAATATAACAACGAATCCAGGAGATTTATTATGCTCTTTAAATTTCGAATGTTGTAATCTATATTAATAAATATTTATAACTCAAGGCTGAAAATACCGATTTGACTGATTTATTTTGTTAAAGGTTTGAATGAAAAACAATTCACAAGAGAGTTTAATCCAATCGAAGCCGGGGCGGTCACTAAAATGACAAAATATTTGCCATTAATCTATGTACATACAAACTATCTCTTAAGTTAAAAAATTGCACGAAACTATTTAATTTAATTAAGATCCGTCAAATACTTTCAAGGACTATTGAATATACATCATGACACGTAATTTTTACATTACGTGTCATGATGTATGGTATACGGGTTGGCTGATAAGTCATCTTCAATAATCAAGGACGTTATATGTAGAGATCATATATAAAGTATAAATGTAATATTAAAAGTAAATGTTCATTCATTCCACTGAGTAAACGGTATCGAAATTTGACTAATTATTTACGAAAGGCATGTGCATCCTAGCGGACACAGCGCGAGCCGTACCGTTTACGGGTCAATAAACTGCGCCAGCTGGCCATCTGTTTGCCACCGTTATCGTGTCCATGTTTTACCCGTTTATTTCAAAATTTGTTCGAAAATTATGCCCTTAATCTTATAACATAAATATGATGACAATCGAATGCCGAGTGCTTTCCTTTAATATCGTAGGCGACTCACCAATCACCCTATATATTGATGGTAGTAACGGATAAGGTTGGCAATTGGTAAGTTAGTAAGTAGCTGCAGTACGGGCTATTGAGTCAAAGCTATCCTGGACCCACCTGCACATACACACAAATAAAATTTCATTAAAATTAATCGAGTTGTTGTGGAGAGTGCTCTTCAAGACGAATGAAACGAGCTCAAACTCGATAGGTTTGCGCAATTTAATTTGAGAGTTTCTATGGCCACCTTCTAGGTCCATCATCAGATTATAAAATTTTATTGTCACAAAATATACATATGAGCAGTGTCGGATTAGCACATTAGCAAATTAAGCAATTGCTTAGGACACCAAAGAGGGCACCGAAATACGTTAGCATATGAAAGGTAACTCTTTGGAAATTCGCGCGTTTTAAACTGATAAAAGAGTTCTGAAATTAAATCAATTGTAGAGACGCGAAGTAGCAGAATGTCCTACAAACCCTGCTGAAAGTTCCAGATAAATCCTTATAAAAACCACGATTGATTGAAAGTTATTGTAAATTATTGTGTATTTGAAACAGGAATTCCAAATTATATATTATTGAGAAAAAACGATAAATTCATTGTACGAGGGTAGATCGAAATATTCGCGGCCTAACACATAAATACTTGAACTATTTTAATGTAACTGATCTCATTCGATTTGCTTACTCTCTGGTTGTCACATTGTAAAATTCTATCGCAATAGCAATAGCAACGTGCGGTCATCAAATACCTGTTTAAAAAAACTAACTCTATGAGAGATTCACGAAGATATGTCAACAACATTTGGGGAATTTGCTTCGTCGTATACGACTGTGAAAAAGTGGGCTGCAGAATTTATGCGGACGAGAGAGTATAGAAGATGACCCTCGCTGCGGCCGGCCTACGACATCTACGACTGAAGAAAACATCGGGAAAATCTGTGATCTGATATTTGCAGATCGCAGATTGACCATCAGGGAGATTGCAAACACTATTGGCATCTCGTATGAACGAACACAAAACATCATAGTCAATGAACTTGGATTTTCTAAGGTTTCTGCACAGTGGGTACCCAGATTGCTTTTAGTTGAACAAAAACGAATACGGCTCACGATTTCCCGCGACTGTTTGGAAATGTTTGAGGATGATTCACAAGATTTTTGGCCAGATTTATGACAATGGATGAAACCTGGGGACACCACTACACCCCATAGTCAAAACAGCAATCCAAGCAGTGGAAAAAACCTGATGAACCGATTCCAAAAAAAGCCAAAGCAATTTTGTCAGCCGGCAAGGTGATCATGGTGGACTACCTTGCAAAAGGTGAAACTATAAACTCGGCTTATTACTGCACCCTTTTACGTCGTTTGCGTGAAACAATCAAAAAGAAAAGGCCAGGATTACTCAGCAAGTGTTGTTCTATCAGTTCCATCATATTGAATCTATGGCTCAAATTCGTAATTGTGGCTTTGAATTACTGCCCCATCCCACCTCTTCCCCTGATTTGACACCTTCAGACTTTCTTTTATTCCCAAACGATCTTGGAGATCAAAAATTTTCATCAAGTGAGGAGGTCGAAGCTGCGGTGGGTGACTTTTTTTAGGGCTTTAAAGAAACTTTTTTTTATAACTGGCATACAGGCGTTAAAAACGAGATGGAAGTAGTGCATTGAGTTAAATGGAGATAAGGTGGAAAAATAAAATTACTTTTGTTTATATTTTAGATTGTTTTCTTGCTGAGACCGCGAATTTTTCAATCCATCCTCGTATTAAATACTTTAATATCACTTTTGAGGTCGATCGAGCACAAACCACTACCATTTTTTTATCCATCTGCCCATACGCACAAAATTATTATTTCGAGAATTCCATTCCCGAAAGCGACGTTTACCTTAACGTCTCAAACTTCCCAACTACAGAAAAAAAAAATGTCCATTAAAGACATTTTTCTGAACACGCTGTTCACGCTCTTTTAAAATATTATTAAACTGATTCATCAACTGCAACAATGGCTTCCCACTTATTACAGGCAATTGGAAAAAAGACTTTATTGAGTCCCGAGGAGGCTTGTAAAACCAAAAAAGACGTTTCCATTTCAATAGATACTAGATAATAATTTAATTAGGTAATAAAAATACCTTTATTCATATCGATGAAATTATTATGCATAAATTGTAAAAGAAAAAATTAATAAATAATTAAAACACGATCTCATTACTTTTTTCTGTTTACCCATTTTTAGCTTCTTCTGGAATCTACCAACTTTTTTGGTTAGTTCTAGCTAAGTAGTAAAGTAAGTAGCTAATTCCCACCAATTCCCCCCCAGACAGTGTGGCAACACTGCCAACATATATTTTCTTTAATTTATTATCTGTGAAAAAAATCCTCGGACGCGGTACGAATACGATACGAGGAACTTTTAATTGCATTTAATTATTTTCATCATATTGTAAAATGTAAGATGTTTTGTACTTTATACGTTTATAAACGATTATTAAATCAATTTGTGTTCAACAATAACATGGTTATTCTTTTAGGGCAAGAAATAAATCCCCATCGGCTTCATCAGAAAAGGATAAAAAGAAGCCAAAAGACAAAAAGAAGAAAGAAGAATCAGGATCAAGCAGTAGTGACAGTAGTGGCAGGTATGATTATCATACACACTCCATATTTTCTAAAATATTAATTTGTATGAAAATCAAAATGTAACCAACAGTTATTGTTTTTAAAATAGGTTATATTTGTTTGGTCAATCTCCATATATAAATTTCAGTCTTTAATAAGTAAACATACATTTTAGATAATTATGGTCTATAAAACATTTAATATATCCCATATTAAAGATTAGAGTAGTGAAATTGATGAATTATCAATACTAGTCATAAAATAGATTTACCAACTACTTTATCCATATGCTGAGCAATATTTTAGTTAATTTTTATAAATATTCATTGCTGAATCTTGTAAGTAAGTGTAACTATGCATATATTTTTGGCTAATTGTCCCTTATGTATCTAAAAAAAAACATCTTGTTTCGTATGCAGTTCATCTGACAGCAGCTCTTCAAGATCATCATCAAGGTCGTCTTCAAGTAGTTCTGGAAGTTCATCTCGATCCTCATCATCCTCAAGTTCATCAAGCAGCAGCAGCAGTAATAATGATCGGGCTAGACCAAAGAAAAAGTAAATACTACAATATAATTCTTCTATAATAATTCAAATCTGATAAATAATGGTAATAAAAATAACTGTATAAAGCAGCCTTTGCTTTTCAAAACAAGATGATAACTTTGTTTTTCGTAAATGATGTAACTGAGTTGATTGTTTTAGATACTAGCACTTTTTAATAATTATTTTCTTAACAAAAAAGAAATAATATTAAAAATTATACATATAATGTAAATTCCAAAAAGTATACAGGAAAATTATTTACCCGTTTTTGTTTCAGATGCATATTCTCTATGATTTTGTAAAGTAGTGTCAGTCTATTGAATTTGATTATGAAGTATTGCTTTTAAACTCTTATAATTCAACAATTTCATCCCAGAATATTCAGGGGTCAAATTACAATAGAGCCTTTTTCTTGGTTATCTGTAGTTGAATTTCAGAAATAATTATAGCTAATCATATTTATTTCTCTAGAACATCCCCAAATAAGAGTCCCATAAAGGATCTTCGTGAGCCAGAAAGAGAAAAAATTAGGAACAGATCACCAACAGCAGATAAAAAGAAATTGGACTTGCCAGTCACAAACGACAAACTGAAAAATAAGGACAAGCAGGAAAGGTAATTATTAATTAATGTAAAGTAACAAAACACTTTTGCATTAAATTAAAAGCAATAACTCTGACAATAGTTTTTCCTTTAATATTTTTTTCTGAATTCATATGTTTGTATAATTTTTCAGATCCCCTGGACGCAAAAAGCGTGAACGGTCACCTCCTCCAAGACCTACTCGTATTCATATTGGACGCTTAACATTAAATGTCTCAAGGGAACACATTAACGAAATATTTTCTACATACGGCACTGTTAAAGCTGTTGAGTTTCCAATGGACAGGCTACATCCACACAATGGCCGTGGTTATGCATATGTTGAGTTCAGCAATGCAGATGAAGCAGAAAATGCTATGAAGCACATGGATGGAGGTTAAATTTTTTATAAATTTTAAAGATTGTTTTTAAAGACTAACAAGTAAGCCAAAGTTACTTGTTACAACTTTACCCAAGTTGTAACAAGTAGCTTTAGCTTACTTGTTACTTAAATTCACATCTAAATGGTTATTTACTAATAAAGCCCTTCTGACTGGATTACAGCTATGGCAGTCAACTACTTAAGAGATGAGAGTCAACTGCGCAGGAGATATTATAGTGAATAAATGTATATGTATACACAAGTTATTTCCCAATGGGAACTGAAACAATTCTAGAGAGATCAGGCTCAGTATCTATTTTTTTATGCCCATCCAATGCATGGATCATTTTTACTTTCAGGCAATTGGATGATTAGCTTGCATTGCCCTAACCCTACTAAGAAACTACAACACAAAGTTATAATTCCCCAGTAGAATTTGATTCCATGACCTCCGGGTTGCAAAGCAAGAGCTCATACTACAAGGCTATGTGAGCTAATACATAGTTTATATTAGGGTTGTTATAAATATCCGCATCAGTATCATTATTTGCAGATTTGAGCATCAATTTTAATATCAGTGTTAGCATCTACCACAATTGATGCTAATTGGTATTGCTTATGTTTAAGTTGATAATGTATACATTAAAGGCTTGTAACTTACTGTAAATTAGATTCCAATATTAATGGAAGTCCTTTTAAGGTAACTGTGATCAACCCAAAATAAATAGCCATTTTTAAGTCTTCAATTAGAGTTGAGTGGGGATGCAAGCACAATTTTTATTGTATATATGATCTGTGATAACACTCAAACCAAAGAAGCACTGGTTATTAACACTTAACGGACGGGCCTCGTAGATTTACGTTTTTCCATTCTGACTTCCTAGGACGGGCCACGTAGATCTACGTTTTTGCATGAATATTTAGTAT
>JAOCPS010142817.1:0-14834 GCA_025505425.1 Graphium colonna
CGGAATTAAGGATTTGGAGGGGATAGGAATAGGAAAGTAAAGGGTAGACATGGTCACCCGGCATCCCCAAAAGTCATGCATACTTTATTTTATGCCGACTTTATAAAGGGCGGTGGTATTTCTCCGAGCGAGCACGGCCGTAGAAGTGCAGCAAATGCCGTGAAAAAATGTTATGCTCTACCACCTAATAACAACGTTTTTATTTTATTGCACGCCTGACAAGTAGTGGTAAAGATTTATAATTCTTATAAATTATGGAGCAAAACTAAATTATGGAGCAAAAATCTAAACTTAGAATCGCTCTACTGTAAAGTAGGGATTTTTCAGTATCAATAATTTACGTGGGGACCGTCGATGTATAGGTTAAAAAAAGGCCCACGATTTTCAGCAGTCGCTCAATTGAATTATAGAAAATGAGTGTTATTTTCATAGAAAACATGGCTCGGTGTTCTGACTTCAAACTCATGATGATTTACAAACTTCATGACACATTTCATATGGTAATTTTCATCTAAGCAAGTTTAATTTTACAAAAAATTACAAAAATCTACTTAAAAAGCCTTGTTCTTTCGATATTCGAAACGTATCTTCTCTGCTTTTTTTAAAGAATATAAACTACTGTACCGATTCTAATAACAATTTTGTGGGACCATTGCGAGCCTGTCTTATCAGATAAAAAAAATCAATCCAATTCATAACTTGCGCAGATATGTGCGAACATCCCTAATTTTGCTATTTTCACTTAAAACCATTAATGGAATTTTGTTATTTTTATTTTAAAACATCAAACATTATCTACAAAGAATGCTCTATCGTAAAATAATAAATTAGTTATTTTGGTTTACAAGAAAAACTAATGAACCGATTTTCCTGAAAATTTTATGGGGCTGTTCCGAAAGAATACCCTATAGGATAAAACATCGGTTCATAAATGACGGAGATGTGCGCGAACGTAACGACGAGGAGTCGGTTAAAATAAATAGAAAGTATTGGATTGATTTTCATGAAAGTCATTTTATTTGTTGGTTCTCTTGTTTCTTTTTTGTGTACGAAAAACTATTCTCAGTGTTTTAATCCAATTATAAATATAATTAAAAACATTTAGCACACACTATATAGTGGTCTAAATAACTTATATTATCTCAGTAAGGGTATTTATGAACGTATTTTTATCTTAAAATATGATTAAGAATATACATACGTACGTATTTAGATTCACACTTCATATTTTATCGCCAGCGGTATTTTCGGACTATTTCGGACGGATATACGTATCAGGACTTTCAAGAAAAGAGCCTCCTCTATCTCAAAGGCCAGCAACGCCCTTGTGACTCCTCTGATGTTGCAGGGGTTTATGGGCGGCACTGATCGCTTATCATCAGGTGAGCCGTCTGCTCGTTTGCTTCTTTCTCCATAAATAAAACACTACCCAACTTTTGGTGGAAACATAAAGTTAAAATAGATATTCTGAGCAACTTGAAACATTTCAACATCCCACCCTAAACTCTCTGGTAGTTTGCCCGATTAAGTCCTAAAACTGAGACTGAGTAAAGGCTTTTCCTCGGATCTGAAGATGGTTTTAGGTATAGGTTAATTAGGAATTGCCATATCTTTCTCCTTAAATAAGAATATACTATGATTATTGTGCTTTAAAATGATTAATTTTAATAAATTCAATTAAGTATCACCATAAATGACAACATGATCGATATCATATAATATGAGCCCCTGTTCTACGACTAACTTGACTGGCAAAAATATTTATGTGTACGCAGCGGTTGCTTATAATAGCAATTGTTAGAGAATCAGATTTAGTAAACTGATCTGAGTTTATAAATATACTATGGTTCCGTAGTCCACTGCAGAAACTATAAGGCTTCCTTATAGTCTCTGCGCCAATTGCCACAAAAATATGTGGCGAGATGTATATTGAAGATTCCTAAGTAGGTCTTCAAAATTATGTTAAAATATTTTTGATCCCCCATGTGATTGAAAAAAATTCACTTGCCCCTTCGTATCGGGAATCGTTGAATAAGTCATTTAAAATGCAACAGAAACTGCCTTACAATTGTAGGTCAAACCCCCCTATATCGAGATATCGAGGGCGTTCCCCCCACTAAACTTTTGAAACATCGTTGTCATAATTATGGCTGGCTACGGAAGCTTTTTAAGCGCGTGCCGACACGCTCTTCACTGTTTTTTTACCTTATCTCTCCCTCTGTCACCTCATTTCTAAAGTACTAGGAATACTGCAACGGTCTATATTCGACCTTTTTAATTAACTTCAGTGAATATCTTTCATTTCGAATCAGTAGTAGTATTCTTGAACATCAATACGTTAGTGTTATCACTTCAATGTTGATAAAAATTTTGTTACACTTGTCAATTTGCGTTTTAAAACATCGCTTGACTTATTGATGTGTCATGTTAATGTAATGTGAAAAAATTAAATGGTAGTGTGTAATGACTTTTTTTTAAAGGACAAACCCCAAAAGCGGTTCCAAAAAGTCTCCTTTATCAAGGTCAAAATTATATTGTAATTATTTTCATTATTTTTTTACGACCTTGCCCTATATAGGTTTGATTTTTGAACAAAGAACTGAATTCAAAGTATAAAAGAATGAAATTTTCTTAACAGATATGAAGTTTATATAATCGGTCATAGAGATGTAGAATGCAATAGAAACTATTTTCTATAAATCGATTTTTGACGTCATCAAATATATCCGAAACCCGGGTTTTTTATGTTTGGTCTTGATGCAGCTTGAAACGGTTAATGTATATTTGAAACACTTTATCTAAAAATATTATCTTTTCGCTTTCTTGCTCTATATAAAACTTAACTTTGTCGAATTTCATACTTCTCCATCCATTCAGTTTTCGCTAAAAGGTGTGAAAAAATTTTGTTATTAATATTTTGATAAGGGGAATTTATAATGTATATAGGAAAAAATTTCTAGTACTTACATCATGTCCAATTAATATTTAGGCATCGGTTTTTCGTCAGTTTACACACACACAAAATATATGATGTTCGTACCATTTTATGAAGATTGCTTGAAAAGTAAGCACTTGAAAGTGTTATAATAAAGCTAAAATGTTTATAAATTTGGATGGATATTACCTTTAAACGATAAATAAAACCGGAAAATAAGTCGGAATTGGCCGGGATGTGACAGGGATTTATTCTAGCTTCCGTCCGGTCTTTTCCAGAACTTACTTTTCGTGTTACAGTTATGAAAACAGCGAAACACATTTCACGCGAAGGTTTCGCAATTTTTGGTCAAATAAAACTTGTGTTAATAAACGCAAGTTTATTTTTATAATTATATTATATAAATATATGTTATATAAATAATTATATTATACATAAAATAAGTACAACATTTTTATTATTTGTGCATTAGTTCACATATAAATTTATGTATCTTGTTCAAATTTTCAATCGCTACTAAAATATTTTTTATTCATCTAATTCATCTTCTTTTCGTGTTAATTGGAAAAAATGTTATTTAATATTAGCCTACAGCCCAGCCACCTTGACTGCTTTTCAATTTACCTCTAAGAGGTCATTTGTAGTATAAGATGCAGTGGTTGAACGCGTAATTAAGTAGGTGTTCCATAGATTGGACATACATATGTGTAAGAGCGCCTTTAATAGCCAAACAGTCCCAGCGCTTTTCCAGTTCGTCGCACCTTCTCACACTTACACTCTCACATAACCTATTTAATGATCTTCAAGTACGCCAGCGTAGATTGCCCTTGGTGGAAACGTATCATTAATACGAAAGTTGGTCGGAAAATTCTTCCTCCATAATTCCGTCCTAGTTTTAGACGGATCTCTATTAGGTGGCGTGGTATGTGAGACGAAACTATGTCGGCTCTTGAGACGTGCAGATTGTTAAAGGATGTCAAATAAATGTTGTCAAAATGGGTGTCGGTTATCGTTCATCCGCATCCACTTTTTTTTTCACGTGCCAATCATGTCCACACATGGCAAGCGTACTCGCCATCAGAGTGACAGAGCGCAAGGTAGCTTGTACGTAGAAGTTAATTAATGAATGATGTTATTACAAGTATTCACTTTACATTGCACCTTCTTACAGTTAGCTTTGTATGTCAAGAACCAATCTAGATAAACTTCGAGATATATTGGATAATCATTGTGGCCTATACTCACTCCGCACGAAGTACGCAGAAGAATTTTAGCACAGTCTCGGTATTCGGTCGGAACATATAGTTTTTCGTATTAGTTGGAGTAGCGTTTAGGCCGTTTGCCTCATAGTATACTTGGAGATCCTCTAGAGCGGTTGATAGATGTCCTTCTATGTCTCTTTAGTCCTTAGATTACCTGGTAAGTATAAGATTATTTGCGTAAAGAAATCGGGAATCGGTAGGACAGCGTATTTGGTCCTTAGTGTAGATATTAAATGAAGTCAGCGCCAATATACGTCCTTGTAGGAGGCCATTTTGTCTGCGCCATCTGTTCTTTTTGTTATGGAGAAGAACATAAAATAGGCGATTTCTCAGCATTTCACCTTGTATTTTTATGAATTGGTGGTTATTCGTGAATTTACTTACTTTCTTTAATATCAATCATCCATTCGAGCACATATACTCGTACTCAAGTATATACTGTTGTTTACTGATGTAAGTACAGTTTTATCCAATCTTAATTCATTAATTAAAATTAATTAATATAAATGATAAAAAAAGTTTCCATAATAGTGTAAGGATTTTTATTTTGTCACGTACTATTGTTATTCTGGTATAGGTAAATTTATTTGTACTGTAATTATTTAATAAAAAGTAATTAAGATAGATAGATATAATGTACTATACATTACTGTAGCGGCCAGCCACACAGAGAGAGCAGCAACTGCAGAGGCACACATACGTGAGTCCATCAATGCCTAGTTGTGGCCAAGGCTTGTTCAGTACTTTTCTCAAACAATGCGCGAAAATCAAAAACACAATTTTACTTTTTAAGTTCAATGACGAATAACGAACAATAATAATTTTTGACGCGCCATAATGTTCCTTTGTTTTTTGTTCAATAAACAAGATTTCTATTTGCAAGCGAGTTCGAAATTTAAATAAAACCTTTTATTAGTTACCTCCTTGGTAGCCATGTTTCAAAGTAAAAGGTCATTCCTTGTTTTGTCAATTACAGGACAGATATGGATTTTCATACAACTTTTGCCATGCACGCATGTATCTGGCCAGTACGGGCATTTTGATTTTTCTCGAAGAAGATTGTCAAAATAATGGTCACATTTCCAAGTATATTTGAGAAAAAGCAATTAACTAAAGTAAATATATGACCAATAAGGACATACTTTTATACACACAAATATCTAAATATTCAATATAAATCCTACGCTACAATAAATATAACCAACAACTACTCTAAAATATTAAAGGACAATGCCCATTTCTATATCGTACCAAGTTGCATCAAGTTCAAACTTTTTTTGTAGACTTAAAGAAATTCCTAGTTTTGGACACATGAGATAAAATCGAAAAATCGATTCATAGAAAAATAGCTCCTATTTCTACATCTCTACGATGGATAGTGTAAACGTCATGTATGTAAAGCAAATTTCATACTTTTATACTTTGAATTAAATTCTTTTTTTAAAAATCATATCTGTAAAGCGTTATGTTGTAAAAATGATGTAAATAGTTACTATATAATTTTGATGTTGACGCACGAGACTTTTTGGTACCGCTTTTGGGCATTGTCCTTTACATCTCTGATCTGTATTGCTATGTGACTTTTTTATTAAACTAAAAAAAAAAATAAACGGATTGGAACCAACATCGCCTCTCCTCTTTTTCTTGAACTTGTTCCGTTCGTGCGGCGAGGGCTCTATCTGGCACATGACGCCCACTTCCACCGAGTGCTTGGGCCTAAGCTCGTGGGTCTGTTATGGCGTCGCTTTGTTAACTCATATTGCGTAATCCAAAAGAAATCATAAGGGATTGCGGTACAAAAACGTAAATTTAAAGGAAATTTCAGTAATAAATAAATAAATATGAGAGTAAAAATTAAATCGGAAATAAATAATAACGCACGACTGCTGAGGTATTAAAGAAGAGCACCTCGACTGTCGTCATATTGCATAATTAATTTAGGGACTTTTTTATTGGAGAGGAAGACAAACGAGCAGACGGTTCACCTGATGCAAAGCGATCCCGTCGCCCAAAGACACGTACAACATCAACTTGGGAAATTGATTAGGATGGGGACGGGATTAAGGATTTGGAGGGAAAAGGAGTGGGAAAAGGGGAGGGTAGACATGGCCATCCGTCTTTCCCAATAGTCATGCATATTTTATTTTATGCCACATGTATAAAGAGCGGTGGTACTTCCCCAGACGAACGTGGCCGTAGAAGTGCAGCAAAAGCTTTGCAAAGATTTTGCTCTACCTCCTCTAGAACTAGACTGTGGTAAAAATACGTAAATTTTAAGGAATTTCTAAGAAATTTATAAAATAACGCACGACTGGTGAGCGAATGACGATATTAAAGGGTAACACTCGACACTCGATTGTCGACATAGTTATGTGATAAAATTACGGGTATAGTTTTCGATAAAACTTTCCAATAAATAAATGAAGGGTACATTCCCGGCGCTTAAATACGCACGATCAAATAGGTCGTCGACCCCCCGACAAACGAAACGCTCCATGCGTTCCGTAATTAATTATTTAACTATCCAATAAGTTTGCTAAGTGTTAAGTTATTGCTTATTATTTAATAATGGTACATTATACCAACGAGTGTTTCACCAGTCATGCTGATTATTGCTTACACACACACATCACCGCCATTTATAAGGCCTGCATAAAATAAAGTGTGCATAACTTTTGGGAATGCCGGATGGCTATGTCTACTTTTTTCTTTTTTAATCCCAACTGCATCCTATCCAATAAACCTATTCCATCCAATTTCATAGGTTGACAACGCACTCGCGACTCCAGTGAAGTTTTACGTACATTCGTGAATAATAGCTTTTATTTAACCTATTAGACTAATTTCCTATTTATGATAATATGGGTAATAATGAAAAAAACTTAGAACGTTGACTCGGTTTCCAGAAGTGTAAAATGAATACTTTGTAATTTAATATAAAACAGAGAAATAAAAACTTTAGTTATACTTTACTGTACATAATATCTAGTTTAGTAATAAAATGAGAGAATTTTTTATATCTATAAAATTGAATCGCGTCATCATACTATAGTAATGAAATGTATTTTATTTTGTGGAAAGGAAGACAAACGAGCAGATGTTTCACCTAATTTTAAGCGATCCTCTCGCCCATGGACACATACAACATCCGGAGACTAGTGAGTGCATTGTCAACCTGGGGAATTGGATAGAATAGGGCTGTTGAATAGGATGGGTCGGGATTTGGAGGGGATAGAAGTGGGATAAGAAAAGGGTAGACACGGCCATCCGGCAATCCTAAAATCCTCGCATACTTTATTTTATGCCGACTTAGTGAACAGCGGTAGAATTTTAAAAGCTGTATGGAAGATGCTGTGCTCTACCACCTCAAAAATAGAATTTTATATAATAATGTACATGTTTTGTTAAATCGAAAACGCAATTTTTTTTAAATCAGATATTACAATCATTCCTTGCCTGTATGATTTTGAACAGGTAAGGCCAGAAGGTCTTCTCGAAGTTTTCGACTTGCGGCGACAGAGGGCGCGACGTGGGAATAGTCACAGCTTCCGAGGCTGGATCCCCGGTCTTACTCTGTCGAAAAAAAATAAAAAAGAAAGGATTATGCCCATTTTCATATGGCATACCGTATGGAGTTGCATCAAGTTCAAACAATTTTTTTGGAGACTAGACTTATTATATTAACTACTACAGAAGTTGTTTTCGAAAAGAAAACTCGGTTTTTAACGATGTTTGATAAAATCGAAAAATCGATTCATATTGTGCAAACGTCACGTGTGTAAGGCAAAATTCATGCTTTTATACTTTAAACTGAAATCCGTGTTTAAAAATCAAATCCACGAAGAATAATGTCATAAGAAATTATGTGAATAATTACTATAGAGTTTTGTTCTTGATGCATGACATTTTTTGGTACCGCTTCTGAGCATTGTCCGTTGGGAAGATTTTGATTGTAAAAAAAAAAAACTAAAAATGTTGTTCACATTAAGCATGTAATACAAACTAAAATATACGATCAATCTTTTCTATGTTATTTTCTACAAATCTCATATTTAAAAAAAAAATATACAAATACTAGCGGATCCGATAGGCGTTGTTCACACACACGTGTTTAATTTGAAAATTTTAAGGTTTTCTTCGGACCAAATTGTTTATCTACACCGTACTTGAATTCCCTTGAATACACATAAAAATTTATCAAAATCGGTTTAGCCGCTTAGGAGTTCAGTGACACACACGCACACAACAATTATATGCAAGCTTATTGGAGAGTCACCTTCGATATTAAACGAGAGAATAATTAGGAGCATAGTTTTAGCAGAAATTTTCCAATGAACAAACGAAGTGTGGCGGTACAGCGCGGTGCCTACACAGCTGAGCACGCCGCAGGTCATCGAACTTCCCGCCACTCCGGTAACGCCGTGTCCGCTAGGGTGAACATAATTTCCTTAATATTTTTTTAAACTTTAGATTATGTTAACTCAATGGTAAATCAATATTTATTATTAATAATATTTTAATTATTCATGTATGATTCCTATATATAATTAATTTTGAAGGTGACTCACCAGTCACTCTCTTACTCTAACGCGTGACGCGAACTTAAAACGTTACTTATACGCAAAAAGAAATTTAAATACAAACAAAGGACAATGCCCAAACCTAGTACCAAGAATTCTTTTGCATCAAGATCAAAATTATATAGTAATTATTTTCAAACTTTTTAAGACTTTAGCTATTTTCTATGAATCAATTTTTCAAAATAACTTCCGTAGTAGTTAATATAACAAGTTTAGTCTCCAAAAAAACATGTTTGAACTTGATACAACTTGGTACGGTTTGCCATATAGAAATGGGCATTGTCCTCTAGGAAAACACAAGCACACACTAGCGATATACCTTAGCGAAGGCCACGGTATCCTTTTCCGTTACCTTGTAGACAGTCAGTTCGACTCCGTCTTTCGTTTCTTGTGTTGTTTCGTTCCTCGCGTCGGCGACAGAGGGCTCTGTTTGCTCGGCCGCTTCCGATATGGCCGTGTGCAGGCGGCGGTACCTGAAATTATTAATATTAATGTATGTTATTTTCATTAAAATCAACTGAAGAAGAACTAAAAATAAATTGAAAGAAAGTACAAACATTTTTTTTGAAAACCCAGGTTTCGGAGATATTTGATAAAATCGAAACATCAATTCATAGAATAGTTTCTATTGCATTCTACATCTCTATCACCGATAGTGTAATCGTCATGCTCAGATTAGAGAATAATCCAGATAGAGCGCGATGACAGAATGTTGATGCCAGTGCGGTGAATAGACTTTTAGTCGGTAAATAGAATCTCCAATCAGTACGAAACAAAGCTTTGAGCGGACAATACGTCACTTAGTTGTTACGTTTCTTTCTTAAAAAATGCCGACTCGTGTTATTAATTCTTGCCAAAACCGTCCGAAATACTTTGAAAAGTTGACGCAATACCGTTTCACCGGTAAATGTTATGAATTGTAATATTTTATATTATTTTCTTATTTTAATATGTATCGTACATAAACATATGACGCCAAACGCTTAGGGTTGCTAGATTGAATAGGGATAAAATTCCCACAAAAATATTCAAATGTAATATGAGATCGGAAATCAACAAAATTGTATTTATATAAACTTATAATACAACTTTATCAACAAAAAACATTGTGTAAGGTAAATGCTGCTAAAATATTGGGTTACAACGACTCAATTTTTTTGGATTTTTGGCTCAGATGGAACCTAAGAAGTTGAATTGTAAATTATTGTCATATTTATTCTAAAGATTTTAATGATATTTATTACAAAAAACATTAATGATATCTGACACGTGTTGGATTTACTTTACATTCTGTTTTTACTTTTTATTCATAGACAGACAAAAATGTGTACCCATTAATTTGAATAGTGTCTAGTGTCCTTTCAGCTGTTTTTTTTTAAATTAAAACCTTTTGTTTAATTAATATATTTTATCCTTTTTTGTCCATTAAGATGATCTTAGAATTTAAAAATTTGTGATTAATTTTCTTATAAAGAAATTCTTACATGTTTATAGCGTTCCCTTGTATTTATATTAAAATAAGATATAAATATTTTCATGACCAAATGTCTCTTTAACTATTCGTCAACGTAAATTGTTGCCCTAACTAGTTCGTTCAAAGTTTTCAACGTCTGTTTATTTTTATAATTTAAGATTAAATATTTGTGGAGCAGTTAATTTTTAACATAACAAGTGAAAAATTATTTGAAAGGTTTGAGCTTGTGAATGTTTTCCACGACTATAGTTTTTGGTGATGATTTTATAAATTTTACGTTATATATTCATAGGATATGTAGACTACAATATATTTTTTTTACTGTCGAAGTTTTTCATGGATAAATTTATTGATTTAAAATTCATTTTTATATTTTTTTTTCTACAACGACATTATTCAGGACAATTTTTTGATAAAACGAGGAATTTTTCCCCACTCTGGCAATTTTTACGCACACATTGGAGTAAGAGTTTTTACAAGTTGTCACAGCACACATGTATGCATCAACCATTTTGACAGTTTTGTTTGACAACGCTCCATCTGGATTATTCTCTAATCTGAGACGTCATGTATCTAAAGCAAATTTCATATTTTTACACTTTAAATGACATTTCCTGTTCAAAAATCAAATCAATATATGTAAGCATAATGTCGTAAAATGTGAAAATAATTACTATATTACTTTGATCTTGATATTTGAAACTTTTTGGAACCGTTTTTGGGCATTTAAAATTAAAAATCATTGTTACCAGATTACTTCTGTGTATGGCCAGCTGGCGCAGTTCATTGACCCAAAAATGCGGCTTGCGTAATTCAATTAATATTTTCTTTATATATGAACCTCACCAGTCACTCTATATACTCCAATCATGAATACTAGTTCACTTCACTAATATAATATGAGGCAAAATCAATCAAATAAATTTATAAAATTTTATAAAGCCATACCACTCATGTTTATCGCGGCCGGTGCGCGCGAACAGGAATAGATGTGAGTGGTTGTCCTTAGATTGCTTCACGTGCAGACTCCATTCTCCCTCTGCCGCTCCGTCCGCACTGCCGTCCAACTCCTATGGGATATAAACATAATAAATAATTATATAGAGAAAAAGGGATTTTAGGAGATATTTTCAAATACGTATAGTCTTTAAAAGCTGCACATATACAGGTTGACTTGTTAGTTATTAACGATCATCAACATATAGCATCAGGTGAACCGTCTGCTCGTTTGTCTTTCTTTCCATAAGAACTCCTCCAATTGAAGGAGCAACTTCCTATGGAGGTAATAGCGTAAGCACTAGCTAATTATCCAGACTGACTGGTGAGTCACGTATGATACTAAAGAAGAGCACTCAGTACTCGATTGTCATAATATTTACATAATAAAATTAAAGACATATGTACTTTCGAAAAAAAAATCCAATTAATAAATAAAAGTACGCCCGGCATAGGTCGTCGATCCCCTAGCGCCCCTCTGCCTACCCACTCCACCCATGCCGTGTCCGTTAGTGCAAACAGGGTATTATGAAATTTAAATACTTAATGACCGTTCGGGTCGCTGTGTAAAAACTGAAATCCAGGTAATATTTGAGTCGAGTAAAAGCCGACCCCAAGAACGTATTTAGCGTTATTATGCAGGGTAGGCACTAGATAGGATGGTCTAGTACCTACCTTTAAAAATAACCCTGGGTGGGCACTAAACTGTACTGAGGTGGGCACTAGACTATACTGGGGTGGGCATTAGACTATACTGGGGTGAACACTAGAGTGTAGTCACTAGACGATTCTGGGGTGCACAGGCCACCCGCCCCCTCCTGTATATACACACATGCCCAAGTAATTAGGAAAAAAGACAAGGAGGGAGGAAAAAATATATTCACGTATCTTTTTCCTCTCTTGTTTTGTTTTGACAAGTTTATTAAAACAGATGTAGTAATGATATACAGACTTATCTAAAATACATTCGGTATTAATTTGAGAAAATGTTGACGTTTTGACATTTTGTTCAAAAAATATTAAAGTTAAGTGTTTCGTTAGAGGAACCATAAATTTGGTATTGCCAGTCCTATAATACTATAAACGTGTAATAATGTGATGGCAATTGGATATTATGAAATTTAAATACTTAATGACGCAACGTCATCAAGTATTTAAATTTCGATTAAATTTGACGCGTGATGAATTTTTTTTTCATATATGATCCTCACATACAGTGTCCTCGAGAATTGAAAGTGACTCAGTCATCACGTTTAATAAAATTGTTACCATTGAAATGGTAAAATTATGTGAAATTTCTAGATATTACGTAATATTTAAAATATTAAAGCGACTTTAGTCGTCTTTTCGTCTTTTACGTCTTAACTTCTTTATCATCACAGAGATTAATATTTCCGAAAATAACCAAATGGTCATCCATTTATAATCCAGTCCAACATAGCTCTGAGATACTGTCGCTAATGGACACACAAAACATCCGGAGAGTCGCGAGTGCGATGTCAACCTGGTAAATCCAATTTACATATAAATAATAATAGAATAGGTTTATTAGATATGATGGGGTCGGGATTAAGGATTTGGAGGGGAAAGTATAAAAAAAGGGTAGACAGCCATCGGACAACCCGAAAAATCATGCTACTTTATTTTATGCCGACTTTATAAATATAACGTGTTGGACGAAGAAATATTACTTAGGCAATCGATAAATATCAGGCCTTATATCTATGCTCTTTAAGTTTAAATTCCTTTGATCAAAAGTATTTTAAATTAATCATTGTTTAACACCAGCACCTAATTTATGGGCCATCCGGCATCCCCAAAAGTCATGCATACTTTATTTTATACCAACAAATCCCGAAAACTTTAAATCTCAATTTACAAGTTTACACGAAACCCTCGGTGCGCGAGTCCGACTCACACTTGGCCGGTTTTCTATATATAGCTATTATACTTGTGATCTATTCATTAAAAGAGTGTTAACTGAAACTTTTTTCGGCAGGTTCGCGTAAAAACAAATCATATATATTCGCCCAAGAGTTTTACGTTTAATATTGTAGAATATCCAATTGCCATCATATTATTACACGTTTATAATATTGTAGGAGTGGCAATACCAAATTTAAAGTTCTTCTAACGACACACTTAATTTTAATATTTTTTGAACAAAATGTCACAACGTCAACATTTTCTCAAATTAATACTGAATGTATTTTTGATAAGACTATATATCATTACTATATTTGTTTTAACAAACTTGTCAAAACAAAACAAGGATATGTACATATCTTTTTCCTCCCTCCTAGCCTTTTTCCCAAATTACTTGGGCCTGTGCACCCCAGGATCGCCTAGTGCCTACCCCAGTATAGTCTCGTTTTCACCCCAGTATAGTTTAGTGTCCACCCTAGGATGATGATGATCCCCTCTAAATCCTTAGTTCCGACCCTATCTTATACAACAAACCTATTCTATCCAATTTCCCATATTGACAACGCACTCGCGACTCTCCGGATGTTGCGCGTGTCTATGGGCGACGGGATCACTTAGCATCGAGTGCACCGTGTATTCGTTTGTCTTCCTTTTAATAAAAATATGAATCTTTTGGTCAAGAAAACACTTTGAAACAATTTGAAGGTCATATTAATGACATAGTGCTGGCTGGAGAATAATCTGGTATTTAAGTTGGTTGGCTAATGTTGGTTTACAGATATTATGTCATTATCAGCAAGTACGTTTTTTTATCTGTTGAATTTTTGTCCATATGAGCTGTTCTTTGTGTCACATCACATTAAATAATCAATTGTCGTGTATTGTACATTCATAACGAACACCATAAAAATGTAAATTCTCTGGGTGGTAGAGCATAACAACTTTCGCTGCACTTCTACGGCCGCGCTCGCCTGGGAAAGTAACACCGGTTTACAAAGTCGGCATAAAATAAATTACGCTTGACTTTTGGGGATGCCGGATAGTCATGTCTACCCTTCTCTTTCCCCACTCCTTTCCCCTCCAAATCCTTAATCCCGGCCCCATCCTAATCAATAAACATTTTGTATCCAAGTTTCCATTACATTCTTGATAATTTATCTAAGCAAATAAAATATTTTTTCCAAACTGTACAGTGCACAATCAGACATACACAGCTCTTGCGCAAAGATGTTGAAAATTAAAATTAACCCTTTTTCTTTCAACCTTTTTGTAGAAAACATCTATTACATAATTAAAATTTTTTCTGTCTGTATGCTTATACTCGAATCACACGGAAAATTATTCTTTATGTCAAGGTCTAGTATAGAA
This sequence comes from Graphium colonna, assembly GCA_025505425.1. Taxonomy (NCBI): domain Eukaryota; kingdom Metazoa; phylum Arthropoda; class Insecta; order Lepidoptera; family Papilionidae; genus Graphium; species Graphium colonna. Next base: position 14,542 of record JAOCPS010142817.1, read on the forward strand.
TCTTGTACATATTTTATATTTAAACGCCGCTTTGAATCTTAGAAAAACAAAAAAAACTGCAGGAAAATGTTTCATGCATACATCCATTTTTTTTTAATAGAGAAGGTAGCAAACGAGCAAGCGGCTCACCTGATGGTAAGTGTTCACCGCCGCACATGGACTCCCGCAACACCAGAGGGGTTACAAGAGCGTTGCCGGCCTTTAAGGTAGGAATAAGCTCTTTTTTTGAAGGTCCCTAAGTCGTATCGGTCCGGAAATACCGCTGGCGACAATTGGTTCCACAGGGGTGTCGT
>JAOCPS010142925.1:0-14830 GCA_025505425.1 Graphium colonna
CCGCCTTTGTTGGGCCTCACTGGTGTCAGTCGGGAAGGCGGAAGCGCGCTCGCGGTCGCGCCCCCCCCCCCCCCCCCAAAGAGCCCTACAACGACGGGCGAATTCGTGGGCCTTGCGAAAGCAAAGGCGGCGTTGAACGCCCAGCGGGAGCGGGAGCGCGAGCTCACAGTGCAGGTGGAGGCGGACCTGGCTGTGGAGGTCACCGAGAGAAGTAGCACACTGCGGACTCGGGCTCGGGCAACGATCAAGCAACCCGATGGTACAGGGGAGGTGGCGCTCGGCGAGCCCTCCGCAGAGGACCTCGCTGGCACGGTCGACGCGGCGCTGGAGGTGATTTTCAGGACAGGGCTGAGAAGTCTGTCAACCTCTCGGCCCTGGGTATCGAGGGGCTTCGGTTCCGCACGGCCCGAACCAGGGGCCGCATCTTGGAGGTGGGTGGCGCCGACAAAGGTCACAAGGCTGACGAGTTGGTGGCCAAACTGCGGGCCACAATCGGTAACATCGCCCGCGTCTCCAGGCTAGAGCTTTGCGTAGAAATGAGCGTCTCCGGTCTGGGAGACGCCGACGACCGACATTCCCCGCATTATAAAAAATAGAATTAACCGTATCTATAAAATATGGTTTCATTTTATTCATAAAAATATGTTACACAGAAAATATTAAAACAAATATTGACATAGCTCAAGATACGAAGTTAAACATCAAAACAAGATTACAATGTTGATTGTTCAAATGACAGTACGATAAAGATGTGCGATAAGGAAGGAATATATTCCTCGAGAAAGGTGCATTGGAAAATAATACTCTTATGAATACCATCAATATGTAGTAACTACTACTACTGAATTAAATTTAGGTAATCGTAAAGGCTTATGACAAAAATAATTCATTAACATTCATTTTACGAATTTTATCGAGTTTGTATTTAGTTTTTAATTTAAATAATAATTCTAAAAACAATAGTCTACATTAATAATATCTCACAGCGTCTTTAACAATAGCCTATCCCGTGACCAATAACGCTATAAAAAGTTCGAAGCTTCAAGAATTAAAAGGTAAATGAAACCGCGATAAAGGACAATGCCCATTGTTATATGGCATACCAAGTACCAAGTTGCATAAGGTTTAAACATTTTTTGGAGACTTGACTTATTATTTTACCACCTACAGAAGTTCTTTTCGTAAAGAAAATCCGGGTTTTGGAGATATTGAAAAAACATCCAAATTTATTTTCTTAGAAATTTGTTTTCTTCATCGAAAAATAACATTGTTTATGTTTATAACCGATTGTGTAAACGTCATGTATACGAAGAATCATACTTTTATACCTTAAATTGAATTCCCTGGCCAAAAATCAAATTCATGAAGCTTAATGTCATAAAAAATTATGGAAATAATTACTTCGTTAATTTGATCTTGATGCATGAGACATAATGGTAGCACATTGTCCTGTTATTTAACACTTCTCCAAATTTATATTAATATTTATGTTATAAATTTTAGACACAAGTCTGACAAGTATTTGTGAATTACGATGTGGAGTCGGGGGCTACGCTTTCGTTCGCAGATACGAAGAAATCGCTAGCGATGTATATACCATGGAAGTGAAATCAGATGATACCTTTGTCATAACATTTCCCAAGTCAGGTAGTGTACTACAATTTTCAGATTGTGTTTTTGTTACTGGAACACATTGCAATGCGCTTTAGATATTATACCTTTTTCATGTGACTTCAAGGTTGATCCTTGAAGAATAACTTCGGTCATCATATAAACAGTGTTTGAGAATAGCCAATCAAAGGAATATTGATAACAGTATGTGTTTTCTCAGAGGTTTTACGAGAATTTTGATTTTTGCCGTCTTAGGATTAAATTTTAATATAATGATTTGGTTGAAGTTAATATGAGAACGTACAGTTTTAAAATTAATTTAAATATTTTTTACTTTTACGAGATAATCCCCACACCAATATTGAGACCTAGCTTTTGTTAAAATCAACCAATATAAGTTAAGAAAATTAAATATAAAGGAGCTTATTTTAGCGAGTGTTCTAAAAATAAATTGAACAGCCTACCTCGATTAAAATTGGAAATACAGTTAAGAATTTTGTATGAGGAAATCGAATTTGCTTATATCTTGCATAGTAAAAATTTACTTCTAGTGCTTGATGCCAAATCTTGCCATCAATAAGTTCTTTTCTTTAAAAAGTATTAAGCAAATTGGCTTCATGAAACGGCCTGACTCACTCGTATTAGATTTCAATAATTATTTTTATATGTAGATTATGCCATTTGAATTTTAGGTTTCTTGACATAAAGATTGGATTCAAAAGTTTTTTTTAATGAAATATTACCAATTGTAGTAAATAGTTGTATAATGTTTACTTTACATTGTCGCTCTATTGTGTACTTCCTGTTACCAGTTGTTGATTTTACTTTATTATTTTTCATAGACCCGTTAATAATTTTTATAAATTTACTTTCATCTTATCTGCCAGTCGCAATAAAATCGCTCAAACTGTTTTGGATTTTAGCTGACCCAAACGAACACAGAGATGCAAAATTTGATTCTTTGATAAATAATATCTTATTATTTTAATTCCTCTCCTCCTACTTTGACATAACTATCACTTTAATTTTATTTATATGAATAGAGTACGTACGTAAACAGTTTTTTACTGAAATATGCAACAAGCTTATTCAATCCACATATTAAAAACTTTTCATTATTTTTAAAGTTCGTCATATTTATCAATACTGTTATATTACAGGCACTACCTGGACTCAAGATCTTGTTTGGTTAATTTCAAATAACTACGATTTTGAAAAAGCCATTGAAACTCATCTTTTTGATAGATTTCCCTTTTTAGAGTAAGTTGTTTTTATTCAATTTTTTGTAGTTATTAGACTTTGGTTTAATAATTCTCTGGAAGAAAAATAAATATTAATTTTCTTTAACTATTAAACATTATATAAAGTCATATTTACAATATTAATACAGTAAAGTACCCACACAAAGTGTTTTAATATTATATATAAGATATTTATTCCATTTTCAGAATGTCTATGTTCCTCACTTCAGTGGAAAAGCCAGAAGATAGTGAGCTAAGGAAATTTGTTGAAAACACACCGAAGCCAAGTATGGAGACAGTATTTAAAATGCCTTCACCAAGGTTCATTAAATCACATATGCCTCTATCACTTCTACCACCAAAACTTCTGGACACTTGCAAAGTGGTGTACGTTGCTCGCGATCCCAGGGATGTAGCGGTGTCATACTATCACCACGAGAGACTGTTGAAAACAAACAAAGAAAGCAACAATTTTAAAACGTTTTGGAACTTTTTCATTCAAGACTTACGTAAGTTTACTTATTTTACATATACAAATGAATGAACGACTGAATTGTGTATTCTTCTGCCTGATATTAATCCTAAATGTTAAATCTATAACCAATATAATTGATGTTACATTCAAATATGTTTTATATAAAATGAACAATTTAGTTTTAAAATTTATTTTTTATCATGCTTTCCGAATTTAGAAAAATATTAAATCTCTCAGTATTCAAGAATAAAGGAAGTATATGTAAGATAGCAGAAGTACTTTTAAAAAAAACGTCAAAAATATTCAAGCGCATGTTTTGGAGCTTCTGTATACGTCGCAAGTTTTGGAATCGACTGCATCTGCAACTATCAAATATGTTTGTAGTCACCTTCGCCAACGCTTTAATTATTTTATCGTATCTTTTATTTTACGTAAAACTTGATTTACTCTGAATAGCTCTATCTCTCCATAATCTACTTACTTAATTGGTTTTTGTTAAATGATCTGTAGATCGCTACTTTTCATATATTCTTTTTGTTCAGACAATTGTATTGAAGTTTCACTTTCCTAGGAACATAGTTCAATAAAATGTGGATTGAAGGGTTTCCAAATATACATTCCTAATCACTTCTTTTCACACTGCCTTTCCCTCCGAATCCCTAATATGATCCTGTGCCTACTTACTCGTTAACATCTCCTATACAATTTTCAAAGCTGGCAACGCACACGCAACTCTTTAAAAATTGTGACATACACAAAATAACATAGACATAGACATATAAACATATAGGCGACTGGATCACCAGAAGAGTCGTCTTCTCCCTCGTCAAAACTTGTTTAGTAGATTACTTTTTACAATACACATTCATTTAGGAGTACTTGCTGCAAATAAAATATTGGAGAAAGCCACTTCTTTTGAAATTCTTGGGACATGATGACAAAGGTTAAGTGAGCTTCATCCATAATCGCATTTGTTGTGTGTTTTTTTCTTTATAATATTTGTTTATACGATTTCTGATCTTTTAGTTACATATACACCTTATTTTTCGCACGTGAAAGAAGCGTGGACTCTTCGAGAACATCCTAATATGCTTTTCTTGTTTTACGAAGAGCTCTCTAAGGTGAGTTTTATCTACTAGAGAGTTAAGTTGATTTAGCTGTTTACTTAAATCGAAAACACTAATCTTAATAAAAGGCTTACATTATTTGTTAATAGTATTTTTCTTAGTAGCAAATAATTATTTAAATAAAGTGGTGTTTGCGATGAAATACAAATAACCCATGGTGGAAAATCAACGTTTAAAAATCGTCATTAAGTTATCATATTGGATAATCCAACTGCGTTGGATTTTTCTTTGGAAAAGAAACTTTATGTCCTGCACATAAGATTAAATATGCAAAATAATAATGCTAAAATTTGAGGCATTTTTTTATATGTAATGGACGTTTGATAAAAATTGACTACGTGCTTTGTAGGACTTAGCCACATGCGCGCGTCGAGTGGCAAAGTTCCTGGGAAAAGACATAACTGATGATCAGCTGCATAAACTTTGTGAACATCTTAATATTAACAACTTTAAAAAGAATAAATCGGTTAACATGGAGGAATTTAAAGTGTTGGGATTTTTCAATGATAAAGAGAGTTTTATCAGAAAGGGTATGTTATCTAAAATTATTAAATATATTATTTCTAAGACCAACGCGAATATTTGACATTTTAAATTAAACGACTTTACGGATTTTATCGCTGTTTATTTTTAAATTTTATCACCCGACGTTTCGAACCCTTTACAGCGTTCAAATTTAAAAATATACCGCGATAAAATCCGTAAAGTTGTTTAATTTAAAATTATTAAATATAGTTTTCTTGTTATGTTTTACTTATAAAATAATTAACTGAAATATAGTTAAGACACCAAAAAATTATGTTCAACAATAAAATCATGTTTTTATTTTGCTATATTATATTGTATATTAAAGACACAGATTTTTATAACTTACTCGTATATACATATTTCAATAGCCTTCACTTAATATACACATCAAAACGCTCACTAGCGCCTTCCTGTTCATCGTTTTTAAGAATAAAAATTGATTTTTATAAATTTAAATATATTTTACCTTATAGGAAAGGTCGGTGGGTGGAAGAAGTATTTTGACGAAGAAATGGCCGAACAGGCCGAGCGTTGGATCGAAGAAAACTTGCGGGACACCGATTTCCGATTCCCTAAATAGATCTTTCGTATGATTATTTGGCACTATCAAAAATTAATACTGTCAAAATTTTTAATAAAAAATGTTTACAAACATACTGGTGTTTATTAATACAGGTATGCTTTTCTTTGTCTCCTTTTAAGTTTTGTAAAAATTATATCTTAATAACAAATTAAGAGCCTTTTACCACATGTATCTGGATGTGATACGAAAACGTTTAACATTGACCCGTTTTTAAATTTTTTGTCTATCTAACAGTTTGGATCAGATCGTCTCCTAAATAATTTAACTGATTTGATAAACCATTAATTTCATGAAACCATTTACATTTTAAGTTACATTTTTTGTTAGAAATATATTTTGATAACTTAGTTCAAATAGTAAATCTATAATTGTGTGTGTGACTTTAATGTAGATCTTTTAAGAGTAACATATTATTGTTTTACATGTGCACTTCTATCTGGTACCCTAAATGCTTGTGCTTACTTACTAAAAGCATCTAAAATTGTTAAAAAAATATTATTTTGAATATATAATATATCCATAAAAACTTTATCAAATAGCATAAACTGTGATTGCGTAAGTTGCATGATATATTTTATCGGTTATCTATCATATTTTATTTTTCCTTACTGTTCTCATGAATTAAAAATAGCCGGAACAGTTTTTTCATAATTGGCTACCAGTTATTTCTTTTGAATCTTACTCTAATTCCACGATGAACCGTTTTACTTTTGCGATATTTTAAAATAATACTTCTCTGCTTATTTTCGTCGATAACACACTCTTTGTACAAATTTGTCACCGCCTGAAAGCTTCAGTTTCAAAGTAAATGAAATATTTATTTTTAAAATCTATATACTACTACAAAAAGTTTCTAAGTAATTACCCTTACTATTTCTCGGTAAATGGACTTCCAAAATTTTCTGATTATTATTCGAAATATCCTTAACTAAATATGAACAGGTTTTTGCATTTGCCTTGGTTTGCTTCATTTATTATCGGTATTCCTTTATATTTCCTATTAGATAATGAGTGTACCGTAGCACCAGATTCTGAGCTAGATAATTTATACCTTGTTCGTTCTTTCTTTTTAATGCTTGAATTTAGTGTATTGGAATCAGATAAACTAACAATCTCCTTGGTTTCTGCTTAAAAATGTACATATATGCAACAAACTCACAGACAGAAAAATAATATAACAAATGGTTTTAGATTCTATTACTGCTATAAAGATTTTTTTTTTATCTTCAATAGATATTTATTGCCAAGTTAAAATTCATTATATGCTGTACGATTACATGTGTACCTGATGAGTGTATTTATTTTAATCTTAATTAAAAAAAACCGAATAGTGATTAACCGTATTATCCCAAGCCAATTAAGAAACAACATAACAAAATTATTGTCTTCCACGGCATTCAAATCGACAGTTTACGACTTCCTATTTGTTAACCTTTTGGTACCTTCGCCGAGGCCACGAAATCAGTTTAAACAGTTAGTGGTATAACATCGAGCCCTCGAATATCTTTAAATCACAATTAAATCTGTACGATGGCACTGCTTTTGATGCCAGAGTTCAGGAAGAAAAATGTCTGCCTGAAAAGCTTAGAAAAAGAATTATTAAGTCAAGTCTACTAGAAAAATATTTTTTATGATTTATAGGTCAAAAGAAGTTACTACAAATTATTAATGGCATCACCAGTATGGAATATTCCTTAGTTTTAAGCATACATTTTGATTGATGTTAATAAAAAAAAAAAAATAAAATGAATTATTTCAAATATTCTAATCTATTCATTGAATGTTTAATATTGTATCGTGCAGTGTACGATAAGATTAAAACAAGATCATTCTAAAACTTGTTTTGCAACCTTCAAGTTATCCAAGTTCAGTATTAAATAACAAATGTAGTTCGTTTTCTCATTTGGTTAGGTCATCCAGTGTTGTTTGGTTATTCGGATAAGAAATACTCTAGCAAAAAACTTGTTATTATTTATTAAGTAATTATTAAAGCAGTTGTTGTTTTATTGTTGTGAATCAGTATGAATATAGGAGCATACCAATTCCCAGTGTTGTTTTTAACTGCAGTTCTTTATTTAATAATTTTTATAAAGTAATACAAGATGGTTTGTGTTTGATAATACATTCGTTAATGATACCATCAGACTTCTTGTATGAGTGCATAAAAAATTAGATCATTTTATATAATTTTTATGCGTATTTTACTGGTTTAAGACACTTTTACTTTTTTATTATTTATATTAGACATTAAACACTAGTATTATATTCTGCAAAATATAGCCTATTTCTGCACTATCGATATAATTATTTTCATCTTGTACTTTGGGCTTTGCTCTAACAGGAGTGCCAGATCATTCTGAATAATTCTCTATTAATCCAGTGGTCCAAAACATACATGGATGGACAACATCAACTTCCAAAATCTTAATAATAACTATGACTGATAAAACTTATCTAAAGGTCATAACATTTGTCCTTCTACCATTAATTCACCCGACAAGTTGTAGCTGGTTGTAAACGTAAACCAATAAAAAAAGCAAATACTTTTATCTGCAGCTGGCTGAGAGATACGTCCCGCAAAGTTTAGAATATCGCGCTTGTAAATAAATGTAGATATCCTAGATGTTAGTAATGTGGTATTTTAAGAAACGGATTTAATACTAAAAATAAAATAGCATTCCATTACAATTCTGTACACGGCTCCTTCGTTGAGCTCAGATTGTGATTGTGATGCGCATTACCTACAAGAATTTGGTACGATCTAAGGCATTGTTTAAAAAATCTTTACTAAAAGTAACGGATACCGAAGTGTGAATATATATAGTTTTAGATTGAATTGTGTATTATTTATTCTATCTTATAAAAAACATGGCTAATATCGAGAAAACATTTCCTTTTAAAGAGCAAGAAATCGAGCGTTCTTACACTAAAGAGAGAGAAAACTATTTTACCGGTAAGTTTTAGATTCAATAAATATTATTTAAGGATTTAGTTAAGTTTATTTTCTACTAAACAAACAGTTACAAGTGGCATATCGAAAAGAGAAATGACGACAAACTGCATTATTTTGTTAAAGCATGAATAAGGACACTCTCTTACTTAAATAAAAAAAATGTAATACAACAATAAAAAGTTCTTTCTTAAGTCAACAGAGTAAACATTTGTGTAGGTTCCTTTTTATTATTTAATAAAAAAATAAATTAGTATAAAAATATGTACAGACATATGAAAGAATTATATGTTTACCATATAAAACTAAAATCAATAAATTTAATTTAATAAATGAATAAATAATCAAAAACTGTGTAAATATCCAGTGTATGGGTATTTTATTAACGATTGAATTTTGAACAAGGGAGAAAGAGTTAAGTAATAGTAGAAATTGAAAAACACTAAATCAGAAACAGATCATCCGTTAAGCATCTATAATAGGCACATAAACCCAGATAAATAATGAAAACTTGTTACATTTCTCTTTTTGCGTTATTCAAAATTTTCAAGGTTAATGTCAACAGGGTCTAAACAATATTTTCTCAATGTTACTCTACCATATTTTAAGGGTTCTTTTAATGATGATCTTTGGACCTATATTCTTCACCGTCGGTTGCACGTTGGTTGTTGACAGAGTGGTCGTAATCACCAACTCAGGTGTTGGTGGCAAGCTACACAAAGACGTCACCATTCCTTTCTCGTAGCTGCCTTCCTTGCGCATACATGAACTGATGATGAATCTTTTACTGCACCTATTATCTATTTAGTCCATCTCATAGGCTATATTCCAGGGGGTCTGGTGACCTCGACTTTTCCTGCGATCCAAGGAAAAGTCGAAGTCACTCAACCCGGTGGTATACGTAGCCAAAAAAGATGTGTATACAAGACTGTACGTGTCACCACAGATGACAGATGCAGCTGTTTGATGCCGAGCTTTTTAAAATATGAACTCGTTGGTACGGAATTCAGTCCACGATACTCTGAGCATTCTTCTCCAGCACCACATCTCAAGAGAGTCATCTTCTTCTTTTCATCTTTCCGTAGTGTCCAAGTTTTTGCAGCGACTTTTATCTGTTACTTAATCATTGATCAGTCGATATTTTAATAAAATATAATTTTCTTCTGAACAGGATTATTTAATCCTTGTGACATACGCTATGGTCCCAAAGGCTACCTTTTCACCCGAGAATATGCGAAGGTTGGAAGAGACATATACAACATGGAACTGAGGCCGGATGACATTTTTATTGTCACTTTCCCTAAATCCGGTAAAGTATTTAGGAATATTTGTAGTTCTTTAACATAATTATGATGTTATTAGTTTTCTTTGTATATACAGCTATGTATATTAGATAAGATATATTTTTATATAATTCATACAAAAGTAATTTTTTGCTTGGTAACAATTGATGACGAGACGAGCTTCGGAAACGTAAATGATAGAGTAGCATATAAATGATTAAAAAATCTTACCTCGTGACAATAAGGCCTATACAAATCAATTATTTTACATTATATACCTTTTGGTCGGAGGTTGATTGACTTCGTGGCCTTGTGGTATACTTACGCCCATAGGTACCTGCTTTCTTCCATAGGGGCAACATATTTAAATAAATAATGTGACATCTTCCTCGGTTTCTTTTTTTTTTTAATATTTTACTACTTGGGTCCAAGTTATACATTAACACAACCCAATACGGTAAAAAATTTCATAATTGCCTGCACACTGGCTGGATCTTCAAGTCTTTTCTCGTTAGAAAGTATAGATTTATTAAGGTTGTCGCAATAAATAAATCAGAATCTTTAAAAAATTCTGATTTTTTTTTTGTTTTTGAGACCCACGCGAATATTAGACATTTTAAATTAAACAACTAGATAAAATTTAAAAATCAAACGCGATAAAATCCGTAAAGTTGTTTAATTTAAAAATTTCTGAAACTGTTGTCTTGTTGTAGTTTTACCAGCCTAAGGCAAAATAAATACATTAGTACAATAATACAGTCAACTCATCCACAATTGATTGCAGCCAGCGATGGCTGCAATCAAAAGCTCAGACCGATACAACCTAGGAATCTTCTAGAATACAGCCTATTCCTTTTTTATAGGCAATACTCTTGAGAGTGAGCCACATTTTTTTATATTCTCTATTACAAGTATGTAATTTTCAAATTGGTAAATTATTATTTATTGACTGTGACTTAAAACTTTTTACAACTTAAAATAAGAATCAAAATTATTTTTGCGTCCCATATCTCCGTCTATCCTTTTAATCGTTTTTGGGGCAAGATAGTAATGGAAAATACCATTCATCTTTGTTTGCGCAAACTATCTTACATAATACGCTCCGCGCAGTATGTTCATTCCATAATATATCATGTCGAAATTATATACGCACAAACTTGTTACATAAATTTAATAAGTTTAAATTATTAGTAAAAACATTGAAAAATTGTAAATATTTAAAACCTCATATTTATAACAAAGGAAATTTTTAAACTAATGCTTTATTAATTGCTGTTCAGTTTTAGATATTTCCATAAAACATGTTATTTGCAACGTAAAAGAGCCGATTATATTATTATAAGAAACTTATTATTTTCTAGGTACTACATGGACACAGGAGCTAATCTGGTTGATAGCAAATGGCTTTGATTTTGAAAAAGCCAAGGGAATTCCGCTAGCTGCTAGATTTCCCTCCTTAGAGTAAGTGAAGCCTCGATTTTATTACCTCTCGGTCACTTTAAATTTATGGACCAAACATTATTTAGACGGTATACATTTATTTATCAAATTTATTAAGTATATATACTCAAACATGTCTTAAAAGACGAGGATAAATATGTTTTTAAGAAAAGTATACATTACTTTTGGAGATATCGGATGGCCATCTATCCTTTTCTTTTCTCACTCCTTTCCCCTCCAAATTTTTAATCCCGACCCATACTGTCCAATAAATCTATTCTATCAAATTTTCCACGTTGCTTATGCACTCGTGATTCTCCGGATCTTGCGTGTGTCTATGGACGACGGGATCGCTTACTATCAGATAAACCGTCTGCTCATTTGTCTTCCTTTCCATTAAAAAAATGTTGATAAGTCCAAACTGTAAATTCTAATCCTGCAAAATTAGCGTTAACAAGAAAGTTTTTTGCATTTTTTATGTATAAAATATTTAAAATGGTTAATAATTTGCAAGTAGATTAAGAATAAATAAATCATGTTAACAATTCTCTGTTTGATTTGCTGACAAAATGAGAAAAGTTTAACAAGTGTATAAGTTAATGTTTCGTCAGTGCAAACGTAGGGTAATAATATCAATACAACCTGAGTTTGTCTTTATAGCCTACCTATATTTTTTACAACTGAAATTTTGGTGACACTGACTGCTGGCAAAAAGCTCGAAAAAAAGGAAAATCCATTGCCCGTGCCTACCATAGATGAATTAGCTGACTGGCCGTCTCCAAGGTTTATTAAAACGCATCAACCACTGTCTCTGCTTCCGCCAAAGTTACTTGATACTTGTAAGGTGGTGTACGTAGCTCGCGACCCCAGGGACGTTGCTGTATCGTTCTTTCACTATCACAGGCTTGTGCGAAGTATTGCAGATGACAAGGATTTTAAAACCTATTGGAACTTTTTCATAAGGGATTTAAGTAAGTAAATTTACGAAATTAAAATTAAATAAAAAATTTACGAAGCGACTTCGCAATTTTACGAAAAGTTACATCAAGTAATTAAAGAACATGTGCCATATATTTTTTTTTAAGTCGTCTAAATATCTAATGTGGTTTTCAAAGGCGTTGATCCATATTTTTAATAAAAAATAAAGCATGGTGCAAATGGAAAAAAATTTAAAAATACATCCGATTACGAAACGTTTTCCATGTACAGGTCACGCTTTCAACATAAATCAAAAAAGTGTTATAAAAATATATTAGCGTTGTCGAAGAAAATATTAAAAATAACGTGAAATATTTTTGGACATATGTAAATAACACCATAAACGCGGCCAACAAATCTGACATCCCGCAAAGTGTCTTCTATAAAAATATTACGTCTAATAATTTTAAATCTGTTTTTGAGCCATCGGATATTGATGATAATTATGACGCCGTCCACATTCTTGATAATAACCAGTTATCCGACCTTATTCTAAGCGACATAAAAATATGCGCCGATGCAGTACTGAAAGAGCTTCGCACATTAGACCTCACGAAAGGATCTGGCTTAGATAATATTCCCCCAATTTTTCTAAAGAAAACTGCCTTGAATATTTATAAACCTATCCATAATATTTTTAATCTATGTTTACAAAACGGAGTTTTTCCCGCGATATGGAAGTCGGCGCGAATAACGCCAATATTTAAGAGTGGCAATAAATCTGATGTAGAAAATTATCGTCCAATATCTATTTTACCCACAATATCTAAAATCTTTGAAAGGCTAGTTCACAACTGTATATATCCATCACTGCATAAAATCATAATAAAACAACAGCATGGTTTTGTTAAAAATCGGTCAACAATGACGAACTTATTGATTTACACGTCACAACTTTTTGATAACTTAGATGAAAATAAGCAAACAGACAGCATATATACTGATTTTCGCAAAGCTTTCGATCGTGTGGACCATAAAATATTACTAGACAAACTCGCATTTAACGGAATACGTGGTAACCTATGGCGATGGTTCAAATCCTATATCACTAATCGAACACAAAAAGTTGTTGTCCGTGGTTGTCAATCCAATTTTGAAAATATATCTTCTGGCGTACCACAGAGATTAATATTAGGGCCTCTTATGTTTAACTAATTAATTAATATATACTTTTCATAAACTACCATACATGTTTCATTTTACGATATCCATTGCTATATAATTAATTGTCCACCAGCTAATGTGTGGAAATTATTTAATTTCCTAGGTGTCACAAAGTCTCATAGAACACTGTAGTCCAAACAGATGGACTCACTTTTGATGATATAAATAAAAAAAAAATCTCCGTTACGAAAATAGCCTCTACATTCATTCATTGAGCTTGAATCAAACTATAAAGTTCGTTTCCAGTTCTACATATTCCAGATTTTAATCTCTCCAGTCTGCGAGGATGGTCTCAGAAAAGCTATTTTGACAATGAAATCAAAAGGCATATGAAAATATGTTGTGCAATGATAACTACCATACTGAACTACTAGTACTAAGGATAACTATAGATAACGTAACATAACATGAACTGCTCCCTGCGATCACTCAGGTTTGACTGAGAGAGAATACAAAAACTCATTTTGTTGTTCCTAATTTCAAGGCATTGATTATGAGATTTCCATACATTATATCTATACATTAGATTACAAATTAATGAACTTAATAAATTCAAAATAAATCGTATGAAACATAAAAAGATCAAACTTAATTAATAATTTGTAATGTAAATAAAAGATAAAACAATGAACACGGTTATCTTATTTCTGCTTATATCTTATTATATTTTTTTATGAATAAAATTTTTTAAATCAATTTGAAACGTCGGTATTTTACCACATTATCATATGTTTACTGTGTTGTTAACCAGGTTTTTACTCAGAAACATAAAGATAATTATGGGTTTCAAAGTACTTTTTAAATAAAGTGTATTTCAATATATTTTTTTGTTTTTTTGCCATATTGATTCGTAATTCGTAATTTTAACAAATTACAAGTAAATAAATATAGATATTCACTACCGAAAATATTCAATTATAAACATTTTTTCTGTATTGATTAAGTAATTTGTAATTTTAGAGTAGCATTTTTAACCTGGATAAAAAATGTGTTTTATTCACATATATCCGAAAACATCTAAAAATATCTTTTTAAAATATACTATATTAGAATGTACTGTATAATTTTATCATCAATGAAACCTCGTTTAATCCGAAAATATTTAAAGTCGTTCGCCTTAAGTGAACACATGCATAAGCAATACACTGAGCAGAGCAAAATCTCTTCGCTTGATTCTCCATTCATATTCTATAAATTCAAATGAACGTTCATTATAACAATAAATTGTTGAGGCCACAAACCATATTTTAAAGTATTTAATATCGATATTTATAAACATGATACTTAGAGTAATACGTGTAAGAATTTAACTAATTTAATGCATCCAAAAAATAATACTTTATAATCTGTCCATGTAAGTGGTGCCTGTAACATTTAAAAGAAATAATTCTGCAAATGTGTTAGAATATCATGAATACGTGCATTTTACACATGGGAATGTGTAACAAAT
>JAOCPS010143032.1:0-14830 GCA_025505425.1 Graphium colonna
AGATAATAATAGTAAAAAGAAAAAATAATTAAAACATATGGCACCATCCCATCAGTCAAATGTTTACAAAACTATTCTATTAAAATAACATTAAAAATACTAAAAATAAGGAGATACACATTCAAGACTCTTAACCTAAAATCAAAAGATAACTAATATATGTACACGTATGCACATTCGGTAACATTATTGATCCTAACTTTTTATTTATAATAGTAGATTAAAACATTAAAACGTGAAAAGGCATAAACTAAAAAGAACTTGATTAACCTATGTTAAGTTTAATTAATTGTTAAATGTTAAATAAGATAATACATTATAAACTAAAATAAAATAACAATTTCAGTACTTTACCATGTACTAACAAAAATAAGGTTGGTAAAAACATTAAGGCAATAAGGCTTAATAATTAAGGCGAAATAATTAAGGCTTTACCATGTACTAACAAAAATAAGGCTGGTAGAAAATGTATCAGTAGTTGGGTTAAAACACTTTTTTAAAGATTTACACTTAGTGATGGCAATATGAAATAGTCATTTTATCGCCACTTATAACCAGGGGCACTATCTTATTTAACTTCATAAGGTCAGCAAAAGTTTGTGGGTCCACACATTTATTAAAAATGTTAGCAAGGTGTGTGTCAATATGTGGCATTATTGTCTTAATTAATTTTACAGATATGCCCCATAAGTCATCAGTACTCTTAAGATTAGTAGCTTTGAATACTTTAATTACATCATTTTCTGATACACGTTTAAAATTAAATTAGTGATCACAAGGGGATGTATTATTTTCTAGTGTAGTTATAGCATCTAAAGGGTAGAATTTTAATACAGATGTAACCTTGACTGGAACATCCAGATCTGACATCATTATTGACTATGTACCTATCGTACATTGTATTATCAGTACCAATTTAATGGTATCTCTATGACACTTGCGCTGACCAGATACACGGGTAATATTCCACGTGGCTTTGATATTATTTTTTAAGTTTTATTTTATATGTATTATTTGTAGATGTACCCTGAAAGAAAACCTTTTTAAACATTTTAAAAAGGTTTTTACTCAAAACACGGGGTTGTGGTTATATTGTCTCCTGTTATAGACTCATAGATTGTTCCCCTACTTTTATATATAATCACAGTTCCTCAGTCACTAAATTTAAATTTTGTACTATTAACAATGGTTCGCGCCTTTAAAAGTTCGTTATAGGAATCCAAAATTATTATTTGGATTATCTATTGCTACAGTTTTTGGAAATATGTTTTGTTCTACCCTGCCTTTAAAAGAGTTAATTCGGTTATTGTGTGTTCCGCCTATATATTAATTTATGTCCGTCTGTCGCATTCTCTTTACTTATTTAAAATTTTAGCCCAAAATAGTCGAACTCAAATTGTTTATAGCTGATATATCACTCATTTCGTCGTGGCAAAATACATTATCGATATATGTGAAACACAACAGAAAATGTTTTACCAAATAATGATATGATTTAAATAAGTTTAAAAGCCGATTGATGTTGTGTTACTGGTAATATATCTACATTAAATTCCCTACACACAAAAACAGATTAACTATTTGAAAAAAAGCTTTTTTATGTACATCATCCATCTTTTTTCATTATATCCAAGTCATCTGAGGAAGACGGTACACTATAATATAATGTGTAATCTCAACTCAGGCTAGCTCTACAGAACTTTTGATAGAGAGTACCACAGTATCTTGCCGGCTTTTACAAACTACATCTTTTCTTACTAAAACAAAAGAGCCGCCGTGTGAGGCGTTCATTTTTACGAATGATCGGATATACAATTTAAAGTTTTCTATATGAATAACAATGTTTATTCAACCATGGCTCTGTTAAGCAGATCACATAAATATCAAATTTTGTATGAAATAATTCTAGTTCTAGTTCGCTGCCGCCTAAGCCTTGTATATTTTGATATACATGATTCAATTCATATGGCGCAGGCAATGTCTTAGTACTTACTTTTAAGTCTCATTGGCAGGCTCATAAGCTTCAGGTCTGGTAACAAAAGGTTACCCGTAAGGGTAAGGTAACTGTACGCACCGTCAACATGGCATTCGCTGGGAGCAATACCAGCTTGGTCCAGCCTGACATAGCCCCAAAGTTTCTGAAGCTAGAAAAGTCGATGGAGCGCATCAATGACCTGAAGCAAAAGATCACAGCTTGGGGAAAGTGAATCCGGTATACCGATAGAACAAAGCGTTTAGACCAGAATCGTCTCATTCAGAGAGACCAGAAGGGACTCTATAAATCCCTGGAGAGGACAGGCCAAGGAACAATCCAGACAGATGCCATCGCCTTTTGGCGCGGCCTGTGGTCGGTGCCCATTTTCTACGATGAGGGCACCTGGACAGAGATCTTAACCAGTAGATGTGCAGTCATCGTACCTATGGAGCTCGTTGCATTACATCAGGTGACGTAACTGATGCGGTCCGTAAGGCCCTGAACTGAAAAAGTCTGGGGCTAAATGGACTGCATCACTACTGTCTCAATGGGTTAATGAAGTTCCATTCCCTACTTGCACAAAAGTTTCGGAAGGTCCTAGACCAGAAGTCCCTCCCAAGCCTCTGCACTACTTAAGTCACTTACGTAGTTCCTAAAGACCAGGTCACCGCTGATCCAAGTAAATATCATTACGTGTCAAACTACCATCTAAGTGATACCGACAGCCAATTTGAGTGCAAACGAAAACACTCCTCATCGACGGCGTCATCGGCAATTGGTCAAACGCAACTATCAGACTTTCACTTCTCTGCCACCCAGATAGACTACAAAAAGGCATTCTTATCGGTGAATGGGGACTAATGACTAATTTTGGTCCTCAAGCTGCGCAATATTAACGGCGTAGTGAAAGACTTCCTCGAGCAATGTATGGGACAATGAAGTACGATCCTTTCCTATCGTTAAATAGTACAAACAGGGTATCCCTGCGATAACTATTTAAAGAAATTTATATTCTTACGGTCATATCCCAGTATATATACTGCAATATTTTATTTGTTAGACAAAATATTGATTGTTTCGATAAGAACAGTGACAGACATAGAGTAAACAAGAAAAATATGGTTAAACTGTTTACATAAAGCTATCGCTTTCAAAAGGTTAATAAATCATTTATGGGACACGGCAATCGCGTCTTTAATTGAATACCACAGTCAATATAAAGCTTACTTTTTGAACAATTTAAATGTAAAATAAAAGTACACTTTTAACTAATGCTTATTAAAGCATTGCTGAATATTTTGATGACACAACTGCATGGTCATATTAGTGTTGTTACTTGTATAGATTTGAGATCAAGTCAATGTATACAAAAAAAATTGTAAACCAACATCATTTAAAAAGAGCAACTGGCAGTTTTCTGCGAAAGCCTAATTATTTTTTAAGAATGAAAGTGAAAGTTTTTAGTAATAATTTTGTTTGTTCATTGTGATTTAATCTGTACCCCCATAGCATTTTTCTTTGTATTTTAGAACATAGCTTGATACGATTAGTAAGCCAGTTAACCCGTTTCTTTAGTTAGATAATAATGATCTTAGAAGGAAAATATAGGTCATAAATTAGTTTAAAAATTTCTTTAAATTTATTGTAGGCATTATTATGTTAAACTGTTTCATAAATTTCGAAAAATGATAAAAGTCAAAACAAAATTTTAATTTTATATTGACTCTTTATCATATATCTTGCTATAACCGCTACGTCTTATTTTCTTGACAATATTTTTTGTTACATTCTAGTTAATTTTCGCAAAAAATAATATTATATGTTACGTAAAATACTGACATATTATTAAATTTACGCACTCCATAGAAGCATATAATAAAAGTTGAATAATTTATTACTTCGATAGCACAGCATTATACGATTACCAGAAAGCAACAACCTCCTCTTCTTTTATTTTTCGCGAATAAATAGCTGCTAAGATATAAGTAAGTAATGTTACAAGTTCTTTGTTCACAGATAGAGTTAAATGTTCTGTATATTCATATGTATAGAAATTAAGTAGAAAAAAAACTATCCTTATTATCATCTGTATTTCTCACATTTTCTTTGTTTTGAGCTATAGTAGTATTATAGTTAGTTATATATAAACATATATATATATGAAATCCACCTTTTGTGTTTGTTGTCCGAGGCTTTGTCTCCACGTTTAGATTTATTGAGTCTTTTTCAGAGCTTCTTCTTAAGTTTATATTTGTTGACACTATTGTACGCAATTATTATTCTTAATTATTGTATTCAATACTTTTATTGAATTTCCATTTTTAGGGGTTACAGCGACATTATTTGTGAGAGTTGTGGCAACTTTTTTATATATTTGTTTTTTTTCATTGGTCCAGGAATGTTTTTTAATTGGTGTTTTCTGCATTAAAAATCTAACTTCTTCGTGACAATTCTTGGATTTGTTAGAAAAAAGTACTATTTGCGTAGGATCGATTCTGAGTATGCAGATCCAGATATCAATATAAGCCACTATTCTATATCTATTCGTCACACTAAGCAAGAGCCTTAAATTTTGAGTTACAATCGTATCGTTTAAATAAGAGGTTCCCAATTTTGTTTTCTTATTAACCCTTTAAAAATTTTACTGGTTTCTGTGGACCCCTATAATACTATTTTAGATTTAACAGATTTCGAAAAAATCGTTAAAATTCCGTAAAGCACGCGCGTCCCAACATTAAAAATCGGCTCAATTTCACAATTCAAGAGATCAATTTATTGTAATGTGATTGAATATCAGGAAAGCAAAGTTGGCCATTCGAGTTTAAATTGTGTCTGAGGACACACATGCCTTAATTCTTACTATTTTAACTAAGAAAGCAAATTAATTAGAATCAAATAAAAGTGTTTATTTTTTTTAATTATACAATAATAAAATAGATAAGAAATAGTCAGAAATTTCCTCGGTAGTTTGACAGCGAAATATCAATATTTAGATTCAGTTTTGTTAGGAATAACCGTAAAATCTCCCCGTTCTGTGACATTTAATCTGCCCCTTTTTGTTAAAAGATTTCTAACGACGCTTAAACTTTTTTCTACAAGATATGACGAGGGAAACGGTATCAAAAGCTTTCTTACAATTCCCCGCTCAGTCCAGGATATTTCTCGGCTATTTATGTCTGCAGCCAAAATGATTGATAACCTCTTTTAATTTTACCTCCAGCTACTCATTAATGCTAATCTCGAGTAGCTCCCTTTGTCACAACATCACATTCTTTATGTCCGTTTCATCAAGTGGATTAATGATCCATGGTGGTATTTCCATCGTCAGAATATCAGGTTTGTTTTATGGGAAGGAATACAAACGAGCAGACGGTTCACCTAAGAATAAGAATAAGAAGAATTTATTGGCTTTTGAACTGTGTTACAACAGATGGTTTACAATAAATGAGTGACAAGTTCAGCCGTTATAAAACAGCATGCAAATATAAATCATACATTTTATACAATTTCCAAAAAGTTTAATAAATCAACATTCATTTTCAAAATTATTATAATTATTGAAATTATGTAACATTTCTATAACAATATCTATTAATTCAATTCCATAAATTCTTTAACTGAGTAAAATGTACGCTTCAGAAGTGAACGTCTAAAGATTTTCGTAAATTTAAATATGGTTGTTTTATTATGTCTCTCGATAATTTGTTGAAATAAGTTTTACCCATCCAAAAACAATTGCTTTGAAATCTCATTGTTCTAGGTATAATATTAGTTTTAATTTTGTTTGGGCGTATTTTCACCTTGCCAACTGTATCATTATTTTTTTCGTATATCTATTCCTAGTGTTTCTTTACGAATTTTGCCATTTCTAATACGTACAAACAAGGAACAGGTGGAATTCCTAAAGAGGTAAACAGTGGTTTGCAGTATGTATATGGGGGGACACTGCAGAAAGCTCTTATTAATTTTTTTTTTAATTAAAAATACTTATTTAAGTCAGTACTATTGCCCCAAAATATAGGTCCATATCTGATTACTGATTCTACCTACGAATAATATGCAGTAATGACAGTTTGTTTTGTAGCCACCTTGTTTAATTTGTATAGTGCATATGTAAATTAATTATTTTTTTTTGCACATTTTTGTATTATGGTCTTTCCATTTCAATTCGTCATCTATTATTATGCCCAGAAATGTGATATTTTCAGCCCTACTAATTGTTTGTCTGTTATAATATAGATTAATTGTACATTTATTAAAATTTGAATAAGTTGTTTTATTATTATTTAAAATTAGATTATTATTATTAAGCCAAAATAATTATATAGTTAAATTAATATCTTCTATGTGATTGATTAATGTCAATTTTTTGATGATGACATGACAATTGCGATCTCATCTGCGAAAAGTACAGTTTTATATTTTGTTATGTCAGGTAGATCATTAATATAAATTAAAATTAGAAATAGACCAGGGTAGTGTCCCTGTGGGACTCCAAATTATTAATTGTATATTGTGACTTGTATTTTTGTATAATAGGAGTATAGCTTGCATTTAGCAACTCAACTCACTGTTTCCTATTTCCTAAGTACGATTTCAGCTAATTGTATGCGGTGCCTCTAATACCGATAAGTTCTACTTTTGTCAAAAGTTGTTCCTGAAAGTCAAAAGCCTTTGACATGTCGAATAAAACATCGGTTGTATATTGATTGTCATTGATCCTGAGAGAGATTTCCTTAATTAGATCGAAATTGGCAGCGTTTGTCGATTTTTCTTAATGAAAGTCATATTGATATTTATATAAAACTTGATATTTGTTTCAAAAATCTAACAGTTTTTGTGAATAACCTTCTCCAAAATGTTCGAGAACACTAGGATGAGGGTGACCGAACGATAATTGTCCATAGATGTTTAATCGCGTTTCTTATGTAGCGGTTTCACTATAAAGTTTTTATCCTTTCTGGGAAAGTTCTTGTTTTTATCGATAAAATAGTTATGAAGGTTAGAACCTTGGTAATCTGTTCTTTACATTCTTTGATAACTTTTGTAACTATGTTATCATAACCTTCAGCTTTGGTATTGCTTAATGACATTATTATTTTATTTGTATAAACATCGCCAATCGGGCCTAAAAAAATTGAATTCGATAATCTAGGTTTTGTGTTATAAATTTTCATTACGTTCTTCAATTTGTTTTCGATTTAATAAAAAATATTAAAAGCATCAGCAATGGCAGTAGCATCTGATAATACCATGTATAAATTATTAAATTTTACATTTATACAAAAGTTTTAGTAGATTTATACAAAAAATATTCTATTTTTTGTATAAATCTACTAAAAGGTTTAGCCTCTAGCTAAGCCAGCCAAGTTGCTCTTACAATATTGTCACTATTTTGTATAAGTTTATTATTAGTATGTTTTATTTTGTTATTGATGCATTATTTTAGGATTTTTGAATATTTTCTGTATGTTGATTTATCTATATTTGTTATTCTGGAATAATATCTATATCGAAGACGTTTCGTGCGACAACTTATTTTTATTCCTTTTGATATCCATTTAAGTACTGTTTTGTATTTATTTTAGATTTTATTAAAGGGAAACATAATTTGTCGATTAGAGTTATAATGTCATAAAAATTGTCGAAAGCCGTATTAAGATTAGTTTGAGAAAAAAATTATAAACTGTCCATACAATTTTTAAAGTGTAAAATATTTTCCTGTAAATAGCAGCGTCGATAATTAAAAATTGATGTCGATATTATCTTTTTGGAGTTTAACTCAAAGCTTAACACTTGAGCCGTATGATGGTTAGAAAGATACAACGGAATAACTTATGACCCGGCATTTTGAATATTACTATTTAAGTGGCCAATACATGCTTTATCCCTTGTTGGCTTTATTATATGTAACTTCATGTTGTACATTTTAGTTGTACTTATTAATCGCGCAGTAGAACTATTAGTAGCGTGAATAGTGTTTATATTTATATCTTCAGTAAACATTTAATTATTTTTGGAATATTTAGAATTGCAAATATAAAAAAGCTTTTCTGGTTTATGGAACAAGGTGCCCATATGTTGCTTTATTTTTGTCGGATTTTTATATACACAAATTATTATTAGATTATAAGATGGTAAAGTACCACACAACATTCAAAAATTAAAGCAACTTATTCGCTTGTATTCAAGTACTTTTCTTACTAATATACAAGAGCCCCTTCTTCTTTTGTTACGTGAGTAAAACGACGCTACTTCCATAATCCTTGATAGCTAAGTTCTCTTCTTCTCCACTTTTTGCAAACGTTTCAGTAAAACATAAAACTTCAGGATACACTTTCTACTTAAGTGCTAATAATGTGATTTGAATACATTCTTTTTAGACCGTAAGCCTTGAATATATTGATGAATAATTATAACATGTTTATAAAAGTAACGTACGAAAAAAGATGAGATCTTTTTTTTTGACTAGTTACATGATGGGATTCCATATTTTTACGGTATAGTACCTTTTTTAACTTTTAATACGACCTCCTTTACATTTTCGTTAACAATCATTTCATTTTTTGTTTCTGTTTAGCCCATACTTTGAGTCATCTTTTTGAAATGGTAGGGTATTGTTCCTGTTTTAACTTCTTTACTTTTCGGTTTACTTAAAACTTCGTTAGAAACACTTCTCTTTTTTAGGTTGAGACTAATTTTCAAACATAAGAAATTCTAGCTAGAATCAGTTGAATCAATGTTAAAATTTATTTATCGACAAATATTGTTTAAATAGGATTTATTTCGAGCATAATTTGGTATTATAAAATTACAATTGTTTTTGAAGCTTGTCAATTTCATGCTGCAGTTTAATTTGTCCACATTTAAGTAGAGATTTGATTTTACTGGGAGTAAGTAGATTTTATGTTCTTTGAAGATATCGAGAATCAAATAAAAATTTTCCTGAGAAATTAAAGGATTTTGATCCCTAATATAAGTATTCTAATATAAGTATCAGATATGTTATTTATAAAATTTGAGTGCTTTAAGTAATTAAGAATAACAGCACTAGTGGCACTACTCATTATAAATGGATCCGGTATGTAATTATCATTCCATTTTCCATGCCTTGACTTGAAAAATGCTGCTGATAAACCAAGTAAATTTTCGTCACCTATCATGTAAATGTTTTGCTTACTATTAGAGGAATTTCGATTATTTGTATTTTCTGATTTAGCTTTAAACATACCAGTACAATTTAAGTCATTAGTTTGATTAACAGATTGTTTCTTATTATTTTCTGAGTTATAAGAATCTAAGCTAATCTAAAATATTTATTAATTAACAAGTTTATTTGAATTTCCAGAGAATTAAACAATTATTTTTAAAACTTGTTCAATTTTTACAAAATATGACATATATTTTGAGAAGTTACTTAAACGTGAATATTAACAGACACAAAATTTAAATATGTCATATACAATATTAAACAGCGTTTTTTTTAACTTAAATTATAAAATAAAATTTTGAAAATAAGATTTATAAAATTTAACTAATTCCAATTGGATTATTTCTTCTATTTAGGTAAAACGTACATGGCATATACAATACAATATAATACAATACATACAATTTTCATATTCAATTAATTTATATTCCAAATAAAATTCGTTAAAATTTATAGATTTTTAGAAATATTATTTGATTACACCGGATGCACTCGAAGTTTAGTTGAATACGACACCTGCTGCAACCACTAAGCAAACAAACGGCGAATTCTAAATGGCGATGACAATTTTCATGTAATTCAGCGTTTAAAATTTATTTTTATCAACAAATGACGGTAGATGGCTTCATTATATTTTTAACACTTTTGTAGTTTGGTTTGTTTTTACATATATCAGTTGTCTTTAGAATAAAACTTCGTAGCCAAATGATGTTAGGAAATAATTTAAGAACCGCAAGCCGCTCACTTTGCATCGTACGGCATCGCTTATCCATGCTGCGTTAGATTAGCTTCAAATACGCACTTTTATTCTTGTTCGTTATCTTTAGTAATGCATGGTAGAGTCTAAAGTTCAGTGTGTCTCACAAGAGCAACCAAGTAAGGTCAATCCGTTACAATTCTTAATAATACTTGTGTGAAATAACTATTATTGTTTTGTCACAAAGGTCTGATTAAGAATTGTTTTTGCACCTACTGTTCCCTAAAAAGTAGCTTTAATTATAAATCCAGGATGGTAGATTTCTGTTGAAAAATGCACTATTTACCGTTTGTGCAACGACTTGAAAACAATATCACATAGAATTCAGACCACGAAGTTCACGTTTTTCACAATTAATTTACACTTTGATCACATTTACTATTTTTATGGAATTAAAAATGCGTAGACGTTATTAACGTTGCAGTTAACATCTGACGACTGCATGGTAAGCGATCCCGTCGCTGATAGACAAACGCAACATCCGGAGAGTTGCGAGTGCGTGATCAACCTGGGAGATCGGATATAATAGGTTTATTGGATAGTATGGGGTCAGGATTAAGGATTTGGAGAGGACAGGAATAGGAAAAGAAAAGGGTAGACATGGCCATCCATCATCTCCAATAGTCATGCATACTTTATTTTATGCCGACTTTATAAATTGCTCATCATTCAGGGCAATTTCATGTTAGGTATATAAATAATATCCCCATCAAGGAATCTGTGATATGTTTGAAAACTAAGAAAATACGCGGCGACTAATGTTTTGCTTCATAAATTTTAATTTTTTAATAAAAATTGAAATAACACCCTTTATTTCTATTAATTTGAGGTAATTACCTTGTACAAATTTTAACAAATCTGTCCAATAAATGATGTGCTTTCAAATTGATCAGGATTTCTTTTAAATCTGGATCTTTACTTCCCAGAAACTCTGAAACTGTTTCAAAAAGTGACTAAAATCGTTGACTTTTCGATAACCAGCGTACTCCTGTATGTAAGAGTAATCGTTGAAAATTTTCATTATTTTTATAGCACAATTATACAAATAAATATGAATTCAAAGCATTGTTTCTTTATTTTTTTTAACTTCATTATTCACAAATTGTAATCTATCACTCAAACTTTTTGCTGCTATGTGTTGTCGGTGAATAACATAGTGATTAAAGTTACCCGTGGTATTATTTTTAAGCACGATACCGCACGACAATGGCAGAAGCTCCATCTGTTGCTACCGAAGTAACGTTTGCAGATTACACACAGTCTTCGCGAATTGTGACTTTTCATGAGCTTCCTTCTCCATAACAAATCGGACATATGCTAATAATAACGCGTCGTTGCCAGGTAAGGTTGAATCATCCAGATGAATAAAAAAATGAGTGGTTTGCAGATTACACACAGAATTACACGAGAAACTTTCGATGTCTGTGCTCATTTTCTCAATTCGTCTTTGTACAGTGTTATTACTCAGTAAAATTGTTTTGACATTTGTGGAGGACAGACCTCTTCAAAAGCGGGTAAAGTTAACTATTCTCCAATTAGAGAACGGTTAATTTTGCTCGTTGTTTTAATTGCTATAAGTAATAATTTTTACGATAAGTAATGAGATTGATCGTACGAAACCACTATTGTTATTTTCAAACGTTGAAGCGAATATACTGTGCATAGTACATCTTTCTCATGTTTTTTTTTCAACATTTAAAAAAAATATTTAAAATTTTTGTCTATTTAATCAGTATGCGCCATACTTTTTAATTAAAGATTTCTTCGAGCTGTTTTCATAGAGTCATTGCACAGAATTTTGTTACATAAAGGGCATATGGGCAATCGTTAATTTGCCTTTGATGGCAGAAAACCAAATTTTAAATAAACAACACACTACACTGTACGGTCGACAATTCTTATTAGATCCAGCCATTTTTCTTTTAAGTTACCTACTTATCAAAACTTATAATAAAAATTTTGTTTTAGTAATCATAGGTTGGTTATACTTAACAGGATACAGCTATTTTAGGATAATAGGATTAGTTTATTACTGAAACAAAATAAACAAAGTACTTACTGGCGGCTAACTGATTCTTATTATTAAAAGCAATAAATCACTAAGCTCCACAATAAAGTTGTATGAAAACTGGGCCATCGATTTTAATGTAGTGTTAAATATTTTCTCATTAATAAAGTATATTTTGAGATATTTCTGTAGATTTGATAGACACACATTTAAATTAAAATTTTAATATAAAAATTCCGTGATTTTAATTATTAATTAAAATAATTATTACTTTGATATAAGTTACTTTATATTTCATTAAGATAGAGTCATTTAATCTGTAGTTAACTTGACCAATGGTTAGTTTTGTACAAGAATGGCAAAATTATGTACGGAATTAGACCACTGGTAAGAGACAACTATGGTTCAAACAACGCAGCCTAAGTGTTAGTTAGCATTAGCAACTGCGAGGAACCTGAAATATTTACAGTCATGCCGGTCAATCATAGTATATCTTTTCTTAATGAAGCACCGCACATCAGCTAAAAATATCTAATAAAGTAGGGAAAAGCAGATCAATTATTCTCGGCTTTCTGTTTTTTTATGGAAGTGTCTAACAATGGCTCTATTCAGTATTTAATTTTTAATAAGTATCTAAAACATAAGCATTGCAACTATATATATTACAAAATAAAATAAAAGTATGTACGTATGCCTAATGTTATAAATAGACAAGACATTTTTTCAACCGACTCCAAGTAATTTAAAAATAACACGAGGAAAAAATATGCAGAGAGCATATAAGAACCGTGTTGGTTGTCGTCCAGATACATCATCCGTGTCGTAATAAAGCATGGTGGTAGTTGTGTGCTTATAATGCTCCTACTATGCATAATTTTGAAGTTTATAGACTCTATAATTAAATGAAAGCAATTGGATGAGGCATTTTACACAGACATCATTCAGTATTGAAAATTTATCCACCGTTAGTTGCTAACAAATAATACAACCTCAAAACAATGACAGGTAAAAAAAAGCAAAATTGAAAAACAGACCACGGCAGATATAAAAAACATCAGTGTTACAAAAGCACTAAAACCAAACCGCATCATGCACTTGGCTTACAAAGAGAAATATATCAGTGGAAACGAAAGGTTTCTTATAGCAATTTAAAACCTAATTACTTAAATGCCTAATCATAAAAAAATTATAATTAAAAAATCTTTGGAAACAGATTAATGTAGATTATGACCACCAGACTAATGAAACCTTAGAACACATCAAACAAAAAAAAACAAAGGGTGAGGCGTCTTGGTCACCAAAGATTACACCGATTATCATAACAATGTATTTAAACACGTTTTGCACTCTTATAAACTTCTCAAAATCAAAAATGAAAATATGTTTATTCACATAAGCGCTTGCGCGCTCTTATGAAAGGTCCAGTTTTACATAGAGATTCGTTCATTATAAGGTTATACATTTTTGCTGTCCGACTATAATTTCCTCGAAACATTGTAACTATGAAGCGCTGTCACGTTCTGTGATGAATATTGGAAAAGTTGACGTTATTTAAGTTATAACCATTTAACGAGATAATAAGTTTGAGAAAACTTAATAGCAATTATAAAACAATCCCGTTCTCGAAGTTTGAAAAAGTTCGAAGTTTTAATTAATAACCCATAAGGCGTTTTTAAGAAATATCTTAAATTTTATTAAGTTTGTTTATCATTCGATGCGACATACAATCCAATATAATCGAAATTACAGAAGACAGTCTGTCACCGTATGATTCCTTCGTCCTTTCCTGCCACGCATGACTTCCTTATGGAATGAATTGTCACCAGCGATATCAGGTCGATACAAATTAGAGACCTTCAACAAAAGAGCGTACTCTTATTTCAAAAACCAGCAACGCTCTTGTAACGGCACTGGTGTTGTGGGAGTTCATGGTCATAGAGATCACTTACCAACAGATGAACCGTATGTTCATTTGCCTCCTTCTCCATAAAAAGTATGACATCGCACAGCCTATTACGATCAAAACGCACGCTTCGCCGTAGTCCTGAAATAATATTCTGTCATAAGTGGCGAATTGGTTTAAAGCTACATATCAAATGTTTTATTTAAAAAACACTACTTCAGATATTCATATGGATTAAATATACTTACGTTCAAGTATATTTTGTATATATAAAATTTCATTACAATAATTTCAAAAGAATGCAGCTATTACCTTTATTTATCTAGGAGGACAAAAATATCATAATGGTAAGATACAGTTTTGATAACGAACATGTAATACAAATAAATCATTATATCTATATAGTTACAGGACTGGAGAGTGACAGTCACAAAGGACGACAAATTTCATTAGAAGCCGCTGTATATTGCTAAATTAAGATAGTAAGGTTTGAAGATACAATTAGAAGAATATAATTTACATAATAATAATAATTATTACTATTAGGTATCTTATAAGATACTATTTAATATGTTTAGACGTCCCAGCCAGACGAGAAAAATATTTTCATAGCCATAAGATTAATAGGTGCTCCTCGATACCGCCCGTATCGTCTGCGGTTTCTCTCCCTTGCGCCCTAACCCACGGTCGTCTGGTCTCCCCTGCCGAGGACTACCGTCTGCCTGGGCTATATCTATTTATGTAATGTTTATTTAAATTGTATGTATTGTATTATTTATTCCATTTATATATGTATTATATAATTATATATTTTATTATGTATTTTAAAAAATACTATTTAATATGTTTAGACATCCCAGCCAGACGAGAAAAATATTTTCATACCCAGTATTATAATAATAAATCATTTATTCGCAAAGTAACACACATTAATACACTGGTACCCACAGATCTTGAACGAAGCCAAGCTTGTATTT
>JAOCPS010143143.1:0-14830 GCA_025505425.1 Graphium colonna
TGGTAACATGTATCACTTGTACGCACGTGAACAGAAAGATATGATTTTTAAGGTACTAACATTTGCTTTTTATTCAGTTTTAGGAGCCCCAAAGCCAATAACTTCTTTTTGTTTTGTTATTACCCATTTTAAAACACTTTATTCGTTCAAGGCGCCGACTGTTAAATTAGCGTACGTTCGGTTAGCAGCCAAAGGCTTCTGCCCGCGACAACTGCCGTGCGGTCGGCTCGAAACGGCAGAGAATGGTGCCATTAAATCACTGACTTTGAGAAAAAAACCTTGTTGAACAATGTTGACACTATTATTACCGACATTACTAACACCGTCACAGACGCTCATTTCAGTTTGATTTTCTATTCATTAAATTACGTAAAATTTAAAAAATATTAGTTTGAAAATGACGAAAAGAGATATGTTTGGAAGAAATAATCTCAAATATATGTGTATTTAACACATTTATAACGCAGTATTACAGAATAAACCGTTTACAAATTCGCCATTTCTAGGATAACCCGGCCTTAACCAGATAACCGCCCGCTCGTATGTCTTCTGTTCTACAACAAAAAACTTAAATCATAAAAAAGCCTTATTTTGATATAAATTTACTTTTAGCAAAAGAAGACTATTTTGTTTTGTAAGCGAATTCATTTCATTTGAATTTTGTTGGATCAAATCAGTAATAGCTGTTCATCGACTTGCCTTTTCTTACTTTAATTTGCATACTTATGACACAAATATGGTATGCACATGGTCATTTCCCGCCCTTATTACAAATTGATAAATGTTACATCCAATTGCTGTAAGTGCCTAATGCCTGTCAAGAAACCTACGATTTGCCTTAATCCTAAGTTTACACATTTAAAATAACCATTATATCAAAACCTTATGCCTCATGTGATATTTAAAAGGGACCATAATTTTGATAAATGCGCAATATTATAACGTCGCTGTTGCTTATTAATCACCAGCGATATGAAAGCTAATGGAGGTAAAAGAAAGAAAATTTTGAAGAAAAGAATCCAAAAAAATAATTTTTGAAGAAAAAAAATAAGCGTAATTTATTTGAAATAAAAAGACATAAAACGGATATTAGTATCATAAAGACGAAATTGTGCAAATAGGTAATCAAAGCCAAGTTGGCGTCTAGAAAACTTGGCGTCCTCAGCAGAGCGAGGCAGTACTTCCAGCCGTCTCGCCACATGTAACTTTACAAAGCGCAAGTTCGGCCACATATGAAACACTGTTCTCATCTCTGTAGGCCAGCCCAAGTGCACCCTTCGCGATTCGGTCCATATAACCGGAAGGTTGGTGGTACAATGGGAAGGTTGGAGGGTTGTTCTTATCTCTAAAATAAATTTGACCGCATCCAACGTCGAGCTATCCGAATCGTCGATCACCCAGTTCTTTCCGATCAGCTAGATTCCCTGGCCTTGTGTATGAATGTTCCTTCTCTCAGCATTTTCTATCGCATATACAACGGGAATGTGTTCTGAGGTATTGTTTAGAATAATACCTGCTGCTGATTTTGTACAGCGTACAACGCGGCATACCACTAAGTACCATTGTTACCACATTGACAGTTGGTAGTCCACTACCGTGAGATTCCGCCGTCACTTTCTGACTTTTACGACACTTTTGTGGAACCAACTATCACCAGCGTGATTCCGGACCGATACGACTTAGGGGCCTTCAAGAAGAGTCTATTTCTTCCTAAAAGGCCGGCAACGCTCTTGCAACTCTTCTGGTGGTGCGGAGATCCATGGACGGCGGTGACCACTTTTCATCAGGTGAGCCGCCTGCTTGTTTGCCTCAATATTTTTAATTTCTCTCAATAAATAAAATAAAACGCATTCTTGATGGAAAATGCTTCGCGATCAAGGAGATGATTGTTCTGATGGTAACCATCATGCGTGTACTGATGGTTTCGTGCACTTTAATAGGCCTGATTTACGCATGCAATAAATCATCGGGTAGGTACAAAAAGTCAGACAGAAATTCAGTACCAAAACGGAAAGGAATGCCGATTCCAATTTTACA
This sequence comes from Graphium colonna, assembly GCA_025505425.1. Classification (NCBI taxonomy): domain Eukaryota; kingdom Metazoa; phylum Arthropoda; class Insecta; order Lepidoptera; family Papilionidae; genus Graphium; species Graphium colonna. Next base: position 2,038 of record JAOCPS010143143.1, read on the forward strand.
AGTTTGCCGTTACTTGTTATCTTTTGGATGTCTGTACTAAAAATCTACAAATTATAGTACAGCTAACTGACTTGTTAGGATTTGTAACTTTTGTGAGATAAATAATTTAATATATGTTTTTGTCTATCGCTGCCCAGTATGTACATTAATATGTAGAAGTATTTAATTGCGCAAGGACAAAAGCATTTTATTATATAATTATTTCATAATTCATATTAATGGAAGCTGCGTATCATTCCTTATCAATATGCGGAAGTGGCAATAACAATTTATAAAATAACTCACCACCAAATTATTAGCAGTTAATTTATAATTTTTACAGATGAAGTCGACCATTTTACTCAATTAAAATATATGGAAGTAACTGAAGGATTTTCAAAGCGTAGCTGAAACTGATTACTAGTACCCATATTTTAGTTTGAGGGCCTTTGATCATAAAATTAAAAAAAAAAATTACCAACACAAAGGGTTGTACAGAGTTGTGCATTGGTGAGCCACTAACAATGCGAGCGCTTGGAGAGAGCTTTTTTGTGACTGGAGCTGCGGGTTGATGTTACCCGCCCTCTATTCGAGAATCGGGGAGTACCCCTTTTCTCGGGCATTACTTGAGCTAGCTATGGCCAGCTGGTTGGGGGCCTATTGACCAATCCCTGACCACTGTAGCGATTATACAGGGCTGATTTGTACACCGATGATCACGTCTCGGTGGTGTTAATGTCAAGCATGCGGCCTGCGGCCGCCTCAGGGGTTCTCTTCTTATAACAGCCGCAGGAGCTAGGAGAAGGAGTTGATAGTCATTATATTGATGTAATAAAACCAAACTTTCCAAAAAAATCAATAAAATACGGTGGCATAGCGACTCCTGATTGGTAGTACGAATGCCTTAACTTCAGGCTGACATCAGGGTGCGACACGGTGTTTACGAACCAGAGACAACACCATCAACCAAATATATCTACTCCTCAGTGGCCTTTCGAAAGACAGATTACTTCGATGTGTAAGGAAAGATGAAGCCACCACACTATTTTCCGGTGAGATCTTATTTACTTTTAGTATTTTTTTAATTCTAGCAAAAATAATATCTTCGGGTATTGAATTTCAAAAATATCAATGCATCATATGTGTTCAAATACTGTATTCTAAAATGTTATTTTTTCGTTTTCCGTTTTCTATGTCAATTATGAACCAATTTCATAGTACTTTTATCACTTGAAAGGATATATTTTTAAAATAGTCCTATGAAATGTTATCAGTTGCATAGCTTATTTTCTTTTATTACTTCTTAAAAATGTAACATGTAATTTCACTTTTAGGGCGTTCGAAGGTAGTTAAAATCACTTTTTTCAGAATTTTAAAACTGCTTATTAACAATATCAGTATATTGGCCCGGCTCAGTGTACGAAAGCAATCAGGAGAAATTAAATTATATTCATCAGAACTTGGGCGCTATGCGGGGCTGCTTGCGTGAATATTGCAAGTTCAATTTAATAACGGGCACTGAAAATTTTCGATTCTTCTTATATTCACAAATTTATTCAAATTATAGTTTCGCGAAAGTAAGTAAATTACTTCGTAAAATTCTTTTCAAATCGTGATAAACCATTGAACAGCTTTAAATTGTCTGCACTTTTACTCATAAATATTATTCAATGCATTAAAATATAGTTCAATTCCTGGCCCTTCATTTTACTCGCATAATGCAACCTCACATAAACGTGAAGATGGAGTTTGCTTTTAACGAAGTTACATTACTAAAATTCAGTCTGGCTATATAGTAAGAAAACTAAAACATAATAGTGTTATCATAAATTTGACGTACTTGACTATAGTGAAATGGTCATATTGTAAATGAAAAAAGCAAAATAAAGAACATGCGGGAAATTAGTTTTAAACCATGGACTCTCCCCAAAAACATTGAATGAATGTTAATTTCTTATTTGTCCATTGTTTGCGTATCTCAATTTATTTATATTTGAAAGGAATACTTGATGTGTCGTTTTCTTTATTCTTACTTAGGCGCTAAAAGACAATCCATTCTTCTCTAACGTCTTTGTCTTTACAAAGATAGATATATATCTTTCAGTCATGCCAAAACAAACATTTGTGGGACCTGTTGACGCTTATTAATGCCTAAACAACGCTTTAAGGTGAGTGTAGACAAATTGCATTTTCTAAAAAAAAATGTTATGTAGAAAAAAACAGATTCTTATATAAAATTTATAAAAATCATCCATTTTGAGACGTTGGTCCAATTAGTCACATATAAATTTAATTTTAATCAAATTATTGCTGCAATTTTTGCTTTGGCAAAATACTAATTTAAATAAAAAAATTGCAATAAAGTCATAACTTTTGCAAAGAATTTTATGTGCATTATACGAATATGGTATATGGCATTATACTATGAAAACTTATATGATTTTTGTTGTTCTAGGTATCCGAAAACTCAAATGTAAATAAAGTCTGAGGCTTTTTACCACACACTGTCCTTGATTTTGAACCCTTCTAAGTCCTAAAGGTGACTAGTGATACAGGATATAATCGGTAGCATTTCAGGATATAATCGCCTGACTTGGCCTTTAAAATATTTTATTTGGTTTTAAGACACCGAATGTTCCAGCCCCATTACCTGACAAATGAGTATCAGCAGTTAAAGGCACGCGCATTATTGAGCATGATTCCAGATTCGTTAATGGTGCGGTGATTATAATGTCTACCCGCTTGAGGAAACATAATGCTCGTACGTGTTTAGTCTTCGGGACCCCATAGATAAAATTAGATAAAATGGTTTTATAGGCACTTTTTGTAGGATGAAATTAATGACTATAAAACGTACTCGCAAATTTATCAAGCTATAATTATATTTTTGATAGAGGACCAATCCGTTATTATTAGCAGTACCTTTATTTTATATTGAAATTTTGTTTTTTATTGATTTGATCTTTGACTTAATGAAATTAATCTTAAGTTTCTTCTATAGATATAAATTGATGTAGTTCTGAATAACTGACTTCAAGAAACGAAAAAAATACATTCAAGTTTCTAATTCATGGGTCGAAAATTGTAAAAGAGCTACAATCCAAACACGCCAAAGAATAACTAGCTGTGGGCTCTATTTACTGCATGGCTGCTACTACATTGCGTTCACCCTGGAGCGTATCCCCTTCATATAATAGCCCGTTCCCCTTCATCCCTAAACCGTCCATAGATGGAAGCTCAGATAACAATTTTCCGGAATTTTATGGGAATAACAATATTAATAGTTACTCGAGAAAGCAATGTATGCTTTTTACCTTTATGAGTTTATATGGTGTAGATTGGACGAAATTCACTTTGGAAGTACATGTTTTTTTTTTAGTCAGCCATTAAGTCTATGCAACCCTACATACTCTGTACCGTTTGAAAAATTCCCTGTTTTTTAAAACCGAACTTTCGCTAGAGTAATCCCTTATATTCCCAATCATCAGTCATCGGTCAGATAAATAGAGCGGTAAAAGTCATCATATTTTAAAGAGCAACTGCTGAGTTTCTCGCCTTCTCTTCTCAGCAGAATCTACCTTCCGAGCTGGCGGTAGCTTCATTACGAACATTGATATTATGCTAATGTAACATTTTGACGTTTCATAAAAATGCTTAAGCGTCTATGTGAATAAATATATTTTGAATTTGATTGACATAAAATCATACGTTATATATCTTTAGATATAAAGCTTTAGCTTTTAATAGTGACCTAGTTTCTTTTTTCATTATTAAATTTAAATCAATAATTTAGAAATAATTATGAAAAGAATAATATTTTGATCTGTACCGATTGAATAACTCTAAAATGATATTATCCACAGGTGAAAAGTCATGCGTAATATTATTTTAGTGGTAGTAGTGTTGTTAACTGATTGGGAAACTTTGCTTCGACTGCAAAACTGAGACGAACCCATCATCCTCGATTTATCGGGTACTTGACATGTCCCAGTTGTTTCTGTACAAGATATCCCTATGTTTTGCCAATAAAATTGTTGATTGTTATAACGCCTGCATAAAGGCTTGCCTTTTGGCCTGTCAACAGTTTTCATAGATAAGTCCTAACTAAAAGATATATTTTCTTTTTCTGTACTAGACACGTCAACGGTTGGCTACGTTTTTATGCTAGGCGACCGTTACTTGATATGTATTAAGTTAGTCTGTTATATTGCTATATTTTTGGGAAAATTGTTATACGTTAGAAAAGTACCCTATGACTTTTTCTGCATTGAGTTTTATTAATAGTACTATTAGCCAATTTGTATCAATACATTTTACTTTATAACGAATTAACAAGATTTTAACAGTAATAAAGAAGCTGGAGGTAGTTTAAAGTATAAACGAATAATTAATAAGTCAATACAAGAAAAAAAAATCATCTAAGCTAAATAATTTAACGTACACATTGAACAGAGTGACTTTATCTGAAATCAATAACTGCATGGTGGCTATTCAGACTTTGAGTTAAGCTTGATTTTACTAAAAAAGACAATACTAAATATATTTTAGTAGCTGTTTCAACCAAGCAAATATAAGACTTTATTTTGATTATAGATGTGATACGATGTTGCGATATTTTACTATCTTTATTAATTTTTAGTAAGAAAAGAATGAACGAATGGTTAAATATTAAAAGACAATGTAGCTTATTTTCCTTGACAGCTAAACACACGCCCCCTACCAGCTTAATACAATCTGCGACCAATGCAAAGTCCCTGTGCAGTACTTATAGATGCCCACACAATGGTTCCTTCCTTATCTTTATATTATAGCCAACAGTTAAACACTCATTCGCTTTCTGCAAGCAGTTTGCTAAAAAAATATATTATTTATATAATATACACATTGCCCTATTCAATTTTTTCTTATAAAAGAAAAGAAACTTGTTAAAAACATGCAAGCATCTTTAGTGCTTTTAATTCTAAACTGATTATTGTCTCCGTTCCACTTGCGACAGTAAGTTTTTAGATTAATGTTGAGACGTGAGTGGTTGTGAATACTCCTAAAGTATAAATTTCTATTTCTTCAAAACCATAGTATAAGTAGACGGATACTTTATCTCTTAGCTCGATGCCAGTTATAATATGGATGACAATATATGACTTAATTGTAAAAATTGATAAAATTGTTTTAAAAAATTGACTAAAAGCGCCTTATTAATTCGCTATTTTTAACGTACCCAAATTTAGGATCTATATTTCCAAGTGAAAAAAAATGCCGTTGTATCGAAAGCCTGTTTTAATATTCAGCTTTTATTAGGGTCATTATAAGAAAGCGCTTGTTGGGCTACGAAGAGCCCGTTTCCAGTTGCCAATTTTCGTTTATTTGATCGTCCAATTATTTTGCTTAACAACTACCTCAGCTCAATTGGAGATTACGTTGCAGCGTTACGTTCTCAGTCTGAATATCTTATAAAAATAATGGTCTTTTTTTACTTAAAGAAAGTGCAAAGAACTGAGGCCCGTCCCACGGGGGCAAGACGGACTACGTCGGACTCTAACATAAACCTCTACGTTGTTCCACCTTGACACATATCAGCAGCACCACTGACCACTGTTCTCAGCAGAACTGTTTTGCACACTTCTGCGACTTAACAGTGCAGGCCGTATAAGCAGCCCCTTTTCGGGGACACCTCCTATCTTCCTTTAGGTAAGGTGAAGGGTCAGAAAATGTCATTTTGTCTTGTACATCAGTTTTGTGCAAAAAGTCTGAATATAAAACGTCTGAATTATAGAAAAATCTGAATTAAAAAAAAATTACACAAAAACATATAAACATTCGAATTGAGAACCTTCCTCCTTTTTTGAAGTCGTTTAAAAAACAGTGAGTATCCGCTTTTTTTGTAAGCAGTGCTCAGCGACAATGCGATAAGTTGCGTTAACCGTCACTTGTTCAACAAAAGAAAGAATTAAAACAAACTTTAAATCAATAATAAGTAATATTATATGTCATAGGGGGCGTAAAGACTATGAAAACTGGTTAAATTCGAATTTAAAATGAGACAGGAGCGAGCAATACTTTGCGAAATATAAAAAATACGGCTGGATCACAATATCTTTAAGGAATTTAGAAAATATAATAGTAAACCACCTGAGAAAGATTTATTATATTCATCGGAATTTAAAAACGTGTAAATATCCGAAAAGCTGTTTTTGGCACATAAAAAGGTCCTAGCGTTGTCAGAATACACAGTTGAAACTGACCCAGGGCATGCGAGAAATCATTTAAAAGAGTTTAAAAAATAAAGAACATTCTATTGATTTGCGACTTCAGATAAAATATTGCGTGTGGTCACAAGACAAACTTCTTTGTTTACGGTGATAATAAATGTATCGTGGTTAGGTGACCACTGTAAGCCTTCACTTCAAGTTCGCATCAGGCTGATCAAAATTAATGTCAGCAATATGTCGATCAAAGACTAAAAGAGATTTACTAAGCTCAAGAGAGCTGCTGGCCCACTTGACAAGCTCAAATCCCCTGGCCTTGAGCAACTCCCGGAGTTCATTTCTGATTCTTAAGCATTCAGATAACGACGGCATTGAATAACATATTTCATCCGAGTACGCGTTGTTATGCACGAAACGTGAGCGTTCATCTGAGCACAACTGTCGTAGCACACTTATGGCAAGGAATGGACTGCTACTAAGGCCAATGCAAATTCTGTTAAATTGGTATGTGCCTAGGAGTAAAACGGAGTCAAATCTATGTAAGAATGTTTGAAATCTGCGATCTTCATTAACTAAAATCTGTAGGTATATCTGCTTGACGCCAGAGGGATTCATAGATGGTGGATTCGTCTGCCTCGCCCCTGGTGAAGTGGTGAGGCAGACGCATCTATCCACCTGATTCCGAAACCCTTCGAAATCCTTTCATTTCTATGACTTTACATATTTTTTATTTCTCTTGTTTATAATTGGGAGGTCAATTAGTGATTACCTGTGGCGGGTGCACCGGGCGTCTTTGTTCTTCGAATCGAGACATTAAATTAATTACCTAATAACTGTTAATCGCGAACATTGAACGATAGTTGCCATAAATCAGCATTGTTCCGCTCAACACAAATGGCTCAAAAAAATGGAGCATCACCGTAAGAATATGAACAATTATTGCAAAGGTTAAATGATAAAGCGTTTGCTACTGTTTGTGGACTGCATAAACAACATTAGGGTGCCAATCGCCTTATAATTGAGGATACGGATAATGTATAAGTCGGATTCGAACCCTTGACCACGATTGAATATCCCAATCATGTGGTCAAGGGTTCGAATCCGACTTTGGCTATTGTCCTGAATCATATCATAGCACAAGCCTAGAGCTTAGTTGGAATGGTTCAGAAATATTCGTAATATTACAAATAATTTGATGATATGAAAAAATAAATAAAATGTGGAAAATAACATTAACTTATTTTAAAACGTCTTCAAAAAAATACGAGGTTCACTGTTCCGTTGATTCTATGTTTCTTTCGTTTATTAGATTTTATTTTTTTATCTGGTTGTTTATACTTTAAAAATGGTCTCATAAAATTTCCAGAAAAACCGGTTTAGAACTTTGTTTCCAGGCGATCGGAGCGGCGGGAAACATCCCAGGCGATGGATTTTTTCTAATTTTTTGTAACTGCTGCTTTAATTATTCGGTAGACATATATCCTACGTCTCATTCTATTGTCAAATACCTACTTATTTATATTCTGTACATGAATCTGCCTCAAGACTTTGTAGGCGTTACAAAGCACGGATTAATAAAAGCCTATTAAGAAAAAATGTCTACTAAATTTATTGTAAAGTAGTAGGGCAGTTTGAAATATTAGATGTGTTAGTGTAAAATTTGCTGATTATTCTTTATTTTTGGTCGGATAATATTATGCACTGACCCGTAAAGACATTGAGGATAAAACATTAAACTATAGCGACGTTCTTTATCGATACGCCAACAATAATAAAATGCGTTCAATTAATATGAAATATGCTGCAAAAAGGTACTTGAAGTTTTTTTTGCAACAAATTGTTAAATATTATTTCAAGCGTTCATAAATGGATACCGATTTAATTTAGTGATTAATGTTGTAAAAAAAGTAATTAAGTATTAACTCGCAAATACGCCATTCTACTTCTAAGTGACAAAACAGATCGTTGTGGGATGTATTGATACGGTTTTATCTCGGTAACACTTTTATGAGAGTATAGACAAATAAAGTATTCTCAAATAACGGTTATGGTCATATAGGTAACAGTTTCATTCGGAATGAAAATTCTTAAACAGATTCCGTTATTGGATGGCGATAATTTCAACAGAATTTAAATCAAGATGCTGTTGTGAGCCTTGTTTTAATAAAATAAAAAACTTAATAAATAAATTGTATATAGCTTTTCTTGAATAAACTTTTTTTGTATTTTTAAGGCATCTGTTGAATTAAATGAAAATAAACTCTGATGTCTTTTCCCCGTATTTATGACCGACAGATAACGCTACCTATAATTAAGAAACCTTATAAGTCCCAAAAATGACAAATAGCAGTAGCAAAAAGTTGGATATCAATAGCTTTTAAAGCACCTCGAGATCCGAACTCGATAACTCCATTAGCGGATATAAGGTAGCCTATAAATAATCGCCATATTTGGTCAACAAACCTAGTCCCATCTAATAACTTTGTTTGTATGGGTTGGCCACCGCATGTTTCAGAACCCATTGATCCTATTATAATAAGGATCGACAATTGAAGGAACGCACCATTTTTTTCGCGATTCTAGTTGCTTTGATGGTGTGGATTATGGGATTTGCCTGCTCGGCCAAAGGAAATTCTCGTACGTGATACTATATCATGTTTACAGCACACGTTTTCTGTGGACTTAAATAGTTATATTCCTGAATAACCCATTTCTAGGAACGAGTTAATTCTTCTCTGAAATTGAAATACAAATAATAATAATGTTTTGCTGGAGAATAGTAGGTGCGTTTCTTGCTTGAGGCAAACAATATTGTTGATAGAAGTGGATGCAATATTAATAATTGAAAATAGCATTGACTGAAATGAGATATTCTGTTAATACATTTATCTATCGCCGTAGGGATAAGCCATCTGACATATTTGTATACCAGTTATTATATTGGTACCATTATTTTTAAGTTGCTTTATAACATTCCTTATTCAGATATATCACAAGCGAGGCGTCCTATATTTTATAGCTTTGTAGGTAGTATAATATTTACTTGAATATAGATATGTAACTTAACATTTTGTTTTCATGATCCGCGACAAAAACTCAAAAGTTAAACACAAAAAGTTCCTACTTCGAAGCAAATAGCGCTTTCAAAACGTTGAAAATATACATCCCAACTATATGCATTATAATGACCTTATTTAATTTTCGAAACTCAAAAACAAACTGGCCGAAGTAGAAATAGGCATGGGCTGTATTTATTGCTTATCAGCTTCATTAGTTTCTTCCTGGAGCGTCCCCCTCCTCTTTGATCTCATATGATACCCCCTTCCTTTTCCATTTGCCCGTGAGTCGCTGACTAGTAAATCTCTGCCATGTCCCGTAAGCGGAGGCTCAATAAGCGATTTGTGGGAATTTTATGGCTTTAAAAATATTAACAGTTATTTGCAAGAAAGAAATGTATGCTGCTCACCATTTTAGGTTTATAAGGTGCTTGCACAAAATTCATTTAGAAGCTAAACACCTTTCTAATTTTGTTTCTCAATATGTTCGCTATCTAACAATATATAATTCTGGTTTATTTATGCCTACTGCTATTTGTGCTAAATTCAGTTTGTTAATTCAATTATCATTAGCTTTTATTTATTAATGGAAGCTATGAATATGAAATGTAAAACCACTGACTACGTTTTTATTCAATTTTATATTCATAGCCAAAAAAACAGCAAAAATTACACTAATAAATCCCGTTCTCGAGACAAAGTTGAAAAAATATAAACGAAGACTAGTCCTGTTCAATTTTTTAATAAATAAATATCCTTTACCCATTTTGATTCTGGGCAGGATTGTAGGTAGAGCTGCCTATTTCTGCGTCACCAACTAATATAAGAGAGCAGCACGAAGCTCTTACAAAAACACGATAAATATTTCTTGTAACGTGCTTGTAGACAATGCCCGTCTTTGTCGATCCGCAGAGTTTTAAAGAAAGTATCAAATGACAACTTGGGCAATATATCTCACGAAATGTTTTACGATGCTACCGCTGTCGTCGAGTTTTGCCCTCATTCTTGAAATGTGACGCTCCTGCGAAAGTAACCTTAAATTTTTATAAAAGATGTGGAAATTCACCAAGCTAAGTGTTAAATAGATTTAATATTCAGGCAGAAAAAAAATGTGTTGCATATTTTAACATTATAACACTAAACTTTGCTCATTTGCCAAATACTTGCTGAGTGCAACATCTTCCGTGTTTCCATCTTATAAAGAATTAAATACGCACGTCACTTAGTGAGGTAGGCAAAGATTACACACTCTCACTGTACATATACGTCTGTATTCCCCTTATTTAATTGATCTACGTACGCATAATGCAGCATGTAAAATTTGAAAACCTACACGTTTGCAAAACAAAGAATGAAAAACTGCGACTGCATCACTCTACATTAGCAGCAAGTTAGCGCATCACGGGTTTCGGGATCCTGTTTCCGCAATTGCGCTCTGCTTGAACTAAACCGCCTAAATGGTCAAAGAGTTTTCCATGGGCCATTATAATTCCCACATCCTCGCTGTATGCTGCTCCCGATGGATTTGCAACATCCTACTCGTTAAGTCAAACTACAAACGCGGTGAAGCTCTTTGGTTTATCAGTTCTAAACTACGCTACACTAGGTAGACAGATTTACAAAAATCACCGAGAAACGCTAATACTAGCTAATTAGTAACTAGGAAATGAATTTAAAGTTTAAATTTTAAAATATTTTTATATTAGATTTCAATTGAAAGATTTTTTCCATGACGTCGTTCTCGTATTAGTAATGTTGATTTGCTTACCACTGTAGTTTATACAAAACGGTTGAGAAATAGCAATAAAAAAATGTTGAAAATAAATAAATTTATAATATAATTTTATATCCTTCGCATTTATAATATTTTTATACTTAATATAAAAGACACTTTAACGTAAAAAATACAAAAAACAATACATACATCCACAATAGTTTGACTTTTTTAATTAATTTATTAGGGATCACCAAGGAAATGTACACTTTACATTTTTTTATTATATAGGATCGTAATGCCAGATTGTAAAGTATCTTCCCACTTATAGACAACCAGGTCTTAAAAATAGGTCTTGAAAAACACCTCGGGAGAATCCGTTCAACTTCGAATGACGTTAACATCAAGATAACGTGATCGCGCCACTCTTTAAGTTGACTTTCCATAAGCTCTTTTATTTAACAAGATGTTTATGAACGTAACCCACCCCTGTATTTCTATGTAATTTAATTTTGTTTTTTTTTTTCATAAAATTAGTCTCTTTCATTTCTGACGTAACAAGTGCATAAATTTTATTAAGACTAACGTCTGCATGTTAGAATATTATTTATCCTATATGTGGGCCCAATTTCATTAAAATCTGTTTTGGTTTTCAAAAAAAAACATTAAAAAGTTAATAAAAACAGTAATACACACTTAACTTTTAACTGTAGTCTTGCTTACCGATATTTTATTCTCAACGATAACGTTACCGAATGTTTCTGGATGTACGAGCATTTGTCCAAGAGAGCACATGGCGTTGGGTGTCTGTTAGTGGTTCGCAACCAAAAGCTGCATTTAACGTCTGCTCGTGTTCTTCTTCTTCGGGAATTATGCAGCCATTCATAACTGTTGCGTTGGAGTTTATTGCGCTAGCCGCTCATCGCCCCGGTGGTGGGCGTAAGTCTTGTTTCACGTTAATGTTTTAAAAATCTTTACAATATTTTGAAGAAATCTGCTCAAATACAAATCCAGATTAAACACGCTATATATTAAAATAACATGAAATGAAGGAAAAAGCTATATTGATTTTCCACTTATAGGAGAATACAATTAAAATTAAATTTTCCATTGATTTTCTTCACCTCAGTTTAAAATCAGTATTGCTTGACTGACTGACCTGAATAATAAAGCTCTACTTATTGCTTAGTTAAAGCTAAAAAAGAGGTGCATGTAACATGAATTAATATTAAGTAGCTGTTGTAATTTTTACAATTTTCATTCTCGGACTACGCAAATACGATCACATCACCGTGTATCGCTTACGCCTTAAATGGCTCTCGGTAAAGCAAAGGCGTTTGACTAGAATTTTGCTTGCTCTTTTCTCGATTTTGAACGATCCAACCTCTCCGTCTTAACTCAAAAATCATAATTTTTCAAAGTATTAAACATTTTAATACTTTTCTCTGAATAATTAAAGACTCCGTTGTTCAAACAATCTGAAAACCACTTTTCCTCAACACAATACTAGTTTTTTCAGTAACTCTTTCACCATACAGGCAACACTACTTTGGAATTTTTTACCTGAAAACATAAGCTGGGCCCCATCAAAAGCCTCGTTTAAAAGTATGTTTCGTGACTTTTATTCAAACAATTGTGAATAAGATATGCATACATGTGTATGAAAAATGTATTTGTAATAATAATTATTTCATTATTGCACCTGCTACAATTTATCTCGACACCATGGGTTGACTGGGAGAGAATGCCTGAAGGCATTAAGCCCACCCCTTGTAATACTTGCATTAAGTTCTTGCAATAAAGAATAAATAAATAAATGAAAAAAATAAGCAGTTTTT
>JAOCPS010143252.1:0-14829 GCA_025505425.1 Graphium colonna
GTCAAACAATATGAATAAATGCTTTTGAACATGCTTTAATATTTTAGTAAGTAAGTACTAGATATAGTTATTGTTATAATAGTAACATGATTTATGCCGTATTATCTCGATAATCACAAAAACTACAACCATTCTTCTTGTGTAAACAGCTGTTATCTTAATTTGAAAGTGGACGTTCGGGGAAAATGTTATGATAAAATATATAAATGTAAATATCACTGATTTCCTCGACATGTTTTGTTGAACAAATGGGCAACAACAAACGTGACACTAATAAACCAAGACAACAATTGGACGGGTCAGTATTTATATATTATTTAAATACATCATATGTCCTGTATCCTTTTTTTAACAATTTTTATGTGAAAACGAAGAATGTGAAGTCATGTAGTTAAAAATTTAGTTTCTACTATTGCCTTCAAATTAAGAAAGGTAAAGGTTCTATGTTTAACATCAAGAATTAACAGAATTCTGTAGTTTGATATGGACTTTTTATATATTAACACACAAAACCAATCTGTTTCATACAATATTATTAAAATGAGTGGCAAGAAAATATACACATCAAGTTTAGCCCGTAAAATATAACAACCATAAGCAAAATAAAAACAAAGGACCTATTAACGTTAATATCAATTGTTACAGACTTAACTAGAAAACTTATTAAAAAAAGCCATCCAAAATTAATGTATGTCAAGACTTTAAATGATTAAAGTAACAGCATAATCTTAATAGTGTCACGTCAACCAAGCGCCCAAGTCAAAAGTGCAATCCCCATAGCTCTCGCTAGCACTGCATGCAGCTTTTCTCCCAACACACCATCCGGTTAAGCAAACATAAAACACGCCCACTGATGACGAATTTATCCCTATAACACGGCCTCTCCTCAAGGGCAGTCGTCCTCGACCGCAATCTCAGTGAACTTCGGGGTGGATCAACGGAACGTGATAGCAAATCATCAATATCTTTCATCTAGCTCCACTGGAAATACGAGATTGCCATACATTAATACTTGAAATAATAAATCCAAATAGACACAATCCTTTAAAAACCAAAATTTTACATGTATTATCTCTGCAGTTTTCATAGTAATGACACTTATGTTTTTAAGTACATTCATACTAGTCTATCTCACGAGGGCCCTCATCCTATCACCTAACATACACCTGCCATGACACACATTTATTGTTAACGTGGATATGCTCCTACTGAACATTCCATCTGCCGTGGCAGAGAATCAAATCTCGATACTAACTTGAATTATAACATAACATGAATAAATTTCCATCTGCCGTGACACAGAGCCACCTTCCCGTTATGAACCACTGAACCGCACGGGCAGCGTGCTCTATATAGCAATACAGATGAATGCATTTCTCTTACACGTATTGCCTGCCACATGAGTAGATATACTGTAAACAAAATAAAATTAAAAAGTTTGGGTGACACTATCAAAAATGCAGAACCACTCAAGGCAACATTCAACAATATAACTGCCTTAGTGGGTGTCATTCCTTCGAACGACGTGGCCTATGGCTGTTTCAGTTTAATATTTCCTTTAACGATTAAAGCTAAATTGGTTTGTTAATGAATTTTATTATTTTCTATTGCATAACGCATAAAAATTCAGAGCAGGATCTGCTCATTATGTAGCCGGCTGTACAGCCGGCAGTGGCTCGTTCTTTCACAAGGTCCAACAACAACGTATAGTTTTCTTGCTCTTTATTATATTAAGACATATTTTCCAATATTAATATATATCCATTTGCTTCTTAAATGTTGCTTACATATTTAAAGCAATGAATACTTCTATATTCGTCATTAAAACCGCTCGGTCTCACCTGACTATCTTCTATCTTTTATACAACAATGGATAGCTATTTGTTCATGTCGATAGAACTAGAAAAATTACTTAATATTTTTTTTTGTATAAAATGCATATCACTTTGGGGATATGTAAATGTAGAAAACAAATCAAAAAACCACATGTGTTAAACCAATATTCGTAATATTCTTTGTACGAAAATTTTACGGTTGCCATATAATAATCTGTTATATGTTTTGTAATAACTACAAACATTTTCACGTGGTTAATATAGAGGAAAAAAACTTTTATAAAGTTACAATTCTTATTATTTCAATCCCCTCAAGTAATATAAAATTTTCACTTTTATATAAGAGCCGAATGTCAGTCGGAACTGAACAGAAAATTAACGTAATAAAGCATAAAACTCTTCAGATAGAATAAAAATAATAGAAACAAATCATATAGCGGCTGCTTATTCATATTAAAACGTAATAGGTCAGTTTCCGTTGACCAACAAATACTTTTATAATGGCTAGGTATATAAAAATTTAAGTACATCGAAATTTTATGATATGTGTATAAAACATTTACTGGAATGCCATATATAATTGCGGTAGTAATAATGCTATAACAGTTAACGACTATAGTACGTTCGATACATAATCTAATCTCTTTTTTATTCAATGTCATTTCTTCGAACGTCTTAAGAGATCAACGACTAAACTTGTTGCACAACATATATGCAACTTTAGAATGGTATTTGAAACCTTTTATTTTTCATAGGTTTATATTTCACGTGTAAATTTTAGTGCTATAATTTAAACGATTCGTTAGTGCCGACAAATGTTCCAAAATCCTCAAACCTTGGACGGCGCAGGGCGCAGCGTTTGGGTGGAAGACCACAGGTTGGCGCCCGTTTAGAGGCTCTAAACCGAATGAACAACGGTGATTTTTCCCAAACGAATTTCCTAAAATGTCCAAACTGCAGCGACGATACGCTTTTTAAAGGTAAAAGAGGTTTAAATATCCATTTCTGGACGGATACACCGATATTCTGCTTCGGCTTCACGGCCTACCGTCTCTTTAGATCACAGCGATTTTGATTTTAAAGACATAAATTACAAATTTTTTTCGGACCGTATTGTTTTTATCATAACAATATACCAGTTCTTAAAAGAATTCCGAGAGGCGCAAGGATGACGCTTGCTACGACTTTATCGGGTTGTATTCGAATTTGCCTGGTCAACAATAGCGAGTCCAGTTGGGAAAATCTTTTTACTTTCGCGTATTCCCACTTACATGTTAATAAGCTTTTATCAAATTTCATTACATCCCAGCTAAAAAGCAATTATTTTCAAAAATTAAAATCACCAACTTACCCATCTATAAGAAGACCGCTCCATAAATTCGATTTAAAAAAAGCCATTGAATCCAAAGTTATGGATGATGATTAGAAAAATGTGTCACGCATTTCATTTTAGAATGACACCCTTGCTCCTCATAATGATGAGACACTAAAAAATCTTCATCAAGAGCATCCTTCAGGTAACCTTTTAATACTGCCTTCCGATTCGACCTTTCAGGCTTTACAAATTAACGATAAAGAAACTTTTGATGCAATGATGTCATTTTGTATTGGTTCTGCCGGTGACATTGATGGCATAACGCCACAACATCTAAAAGGTCTTGTATCCGTTTCCGCCGGTGACGAGGGTAGGGCACAACTTTGTGACATTACTAAATTATGCAATTTTATGCTTTCGGGTAACATAAATTCTAAATTTTGTCCCTATTTTGTATAGAGTAAGGTTATGTACCTTTAAAAAAACTACAGTGGCATTCGCCCTATTGCTGTTGGTTCAACTTTTTGGCATTTAGCTTCAAAATTAGCTTGCATGCACATAACTTCTGGTCTTATGACAAAATGTTGGCCTATTCAACTAGGCTTCGGTAGTAAAGGTGGATGTGAAGAGGCTGTACATATCGTACGAATCTTCGTAACAAAATCTGATTTCGATGTAATTTTGAAGGTGGACCTTAAGAATGCTTTTAATTCTATAGATAAAAGCACACTACTGAAAGAGGTAGCGAGCTACACACCGGAAATTTATCATTATGTCTGGCAATGTTAAAATACTAGTCTCTTTTATAAAAAATAATATTATTTATTCGGCATTGGCGTTCAGCAGGGTGATCCCCTAGGTCCAGCATTGTGTAGTTTGGGAATTCAACCAATTATTTCAAAGTTAAAATCTAGACTTAATGTCCGGTACCTGGACGATGGCAATCTAGGAGGTAATTTTGATAACGTATATAAAGATCTTTTTCAGATTATTAATGAATTTAAAAATATTAATCTTGATTTAAATAATTCTAAATGCGAAATTTCCTTGTCTGAGAAAATTTATTTTCCTGATAAAATTCGTTTTTTTTAATTTTTATTTAATTTCTCCAGGTATTAAAGAAATGTGTTGTATTAAAGAATTTTGATCTCCAGGTATTAGAGAAATGTCACTTTACCTCTTAAGTGCTCCTTTATTATCTCAAAGTTTGGAACCTTTCTTAAAAGTACTAAACTTGACCAATTTTTAGATCATGCCCAAAAATTGTTCCTTCTTAATCCTCATATAGCTCTTTCTTTCCTTAGACATTGTGTCTTTGTTCCTAAATTCACATATCTTCTCCGCTCTAGTCCAGTTTGGAAATGCACTGGTATTTTGAACGAAATTGATTAAGTTTAAGCCAACTTCAGAAAAAACTTTAAATTTATCCTTTAATGAACTAAACGGGACTCAAGTGACTTTACCTATTTGATCGGGGGGAATATTAGAAAATTTCAAGTATTGCTTTGCAAGCTTTCCTTGCTTCCGTGCATAGTATAACCTCTTTGAGTTATAACATTTTACGTCAACCTAATTCTGATCTCTTTTGCTGAGGAAGCAAGGATGTCTTGGGTGGCTACTTGCCCTAATGAAAATATTTTATTTGAAGTTAACCAACAAAAACAGTGGGATATTCCATTGGTGCGGAAAACTCACCAAGAATTGTTCCAAGCTTTAGACAGTGCAACCGACGGTGCTCGTATTCTTGTTTTCTCATCGAAGGGTTCTAGCCACTGGCTTCAAGCTCTTCCATCAAGCAATTTAGGTATATTGCTTGATGGCGAAAGCTTACACGTTGCCGTAGAAATCCATTTGTGTGCTCCGTTGTGTGAACCACATGTTTGTTAATAACAAAGGTTCTTATGTCAATAACTTAGGCGTGCACAGACTAACGTGTCAAAAAAGTGCTTGCCGTTTTTCCCGCCACGGCTCTCTGAATGAGTTAATCCGGAGGGCTTTTGCCACTATAAATTTACACTCAATTCTCGAGCCCGCCGGCGATGATGGCAGGAGACCCGATGGCCTAACCTTAATCCCTAGGAAGAGAGGCGTCTTGCGTCGACACATTGGCTGCCTCTCATCTAAGAGCAACTTCAGTAAGGGCTGGGGTGGCATCAAAGGCGGCTGAAGTGAATAAGTGTCGCATATACGAGTCTATCAGTGCGGAGTACTTATTTGTGACACTTGCTATGGAGACGTTAGGTCTGTGGGGTCCAAGGACCAAAAATTTGTTTAAAGAACTATTTCATAAAATTGATGCTGTGACTGGCGGGCAAGAAAGCTGGTTCTTTACTCGCCCAAAGATAAAGTATAACGATTCAGCGATGAAATTCAGCCAGCGTTCTAGGCATCATGCCACGAGTACTAGTGTTATTAGATTATTGTAGTTAAATAAGTTCCTTTTGCCTTGTAAAACAATTTTAATATTATAATATTTATGCGCACACTATGATATATCCGGTTGATTATTGTGTTTATACACCTCTTTGTAACACAAAATTCAATAAAATGTTTCTGTATTTTTATTAAAAATAAGCTATTGCCTGCGATTTATCCACGTAGTAATGTTTTTTAGAATCACCTACCAGTTTTGTTTCATTATGTTTTTATGCAAAACCCTTCCTAATTTCCAGAATAAAAATGGTGTAACGACTCTTTAGTTCAACAGTTATAAGCAAGTTCCGTCAAAATCCGATTGTATTGGAAATAAGCCGTTGAAATGGACAAAAAGAGGATTTTAAATATTTAGAAACTTATAATTTAATTTTGCCTTAATTTACAAACCATTCCATTGACTTTGAAAACAGACTTCAATTTTATTTATAATACAGACACAAGAAAAGTTGCTAAAAATCTGAATTGTGTGTTTATGTGATTGTGCGGTTGTCTGTGTTATTCTTAAACAGTTGATGCGGCTAAGATTAAGTTATTTTTGTTTAGAAAAGTAAATTTAAACATCATCAAAACTCTTCATTATGTATTTTTACTGGAATGAGAGTTGCAAATTTTAACATTATATAATAAACTTACCTTTTAAAACTAAAATATGGGTAGGACGTACTGAACACCGAATCGTTTTGTTTCATAATATGAATCTTTATAAAATGTATATTTTTTAACATGACCCCCTGTTGATATGTTTGTATACAATAGATTAAGTTAAAACACAATTAATAAAAAGTGTATCTTGTTATGTTAGCGTAAAGGTTTAAAATGTTTTTATTACTGTTTACTACTGGGATAGAATTTGTAATAATAAGTTATCTTAATCCCACGCAGTTTAACTTCACTCAATTGTTGGCATCTATTACTTCTTGACTATACGAAAACCAAATTATTGATGCTTTATTTCGTACTTTTGTTTTTTTTGGTTAATTTTAACAAACAAAAATACACGAATCCTGTTACTATGTCCTTAAAGATGAAATATATAAGTTTAAAATTTAAACCTATTTAATAATAAGGTTCTCGTATAAAATAATTTTGAAAGCTAGAAAAAATATTGTTTGGTCGCTTTTACAAGGTTAATTCAATATCTGACAATATAATTTAATAGTCAAAATGTTAGTACTCTACGAGAGCAATAAACGAAAATTAATGGTGCAATACCACAGAGTCGATTCTTGTACCATATCTTTTCTTACTTTAAACATGTAATTTAGATTATTAGTAAAAAAAATTGCATTATTCTTCTATGGTAATAAAGATAAAAACAAAGAACATAAATAATAAGAATTGCGTCGAAATACATTCGGTAGTTTTGTTTCTGTAAAGATGAATACTTATCTAATCGATGAAATCTCTTACGATTTTAAATTTGTCATGTCTGCATCTTGGTTATAATTTTTCATATATTGATTTTTTTAAAAAGTGGATAATTGCATTTTGCTGCTACACTGTTTTGATCTGAGCAATAAATCATTTATGGTACGATGTTAGAAATGTAATGGTTTAGTCGGACGTTTCGGCAATTTCGTAGTCAATATTTCATTGAACATCTGTGTTGACAGAAGCTACTCTTGATGGATTTATCACATGTTTGGAAAGAAGTAAATGATAAAGATGGTATACATATGTAAAGAATAATAACAAAATAGATGAACCAAATAAAATAACATTCTTAATATGAAAAATGATAATACAACTTATCCAACAAATAATATTTATTTTGTTATTCACATATGGGCTTATTAAAAATTTACGTAAAAAGTCAGGTAAACTTTGAGAAGGAGTAAACAATCTATGTAGGTTATAGATTAAAGTCAATTCCATATAAACACTTCCGGTCTTGTGTCATTTTTAATCAGTAAAATTATAATTTATTCCGTATACGAGTATAAAGACATCCATCGTATCGAAATCTTTGAAATATAATTTAATTAGCAAACAGGTATCTTATTTTACTTTCAAAGCAATTTGTACATTCGAGATACGACATCAACAGCTTAGAAAATTTAAATGAATAAAATATTCATAAAGTGAAGTATTAGAAATATATTTGTATAAGTTCAGAGTAGCTATTGAAGCTAACCAAATGGAAATCGTTTAATATTAGGTTCAAGTTAGTCTCGCTTCTGATAAACAAGGGATTATGCTTTAAAATATAATGGAACCAGGTTGACTTATACCAATTATTTTTTTAATCCTTAATAGAACCAATCACTGTTGGCCGATGCGATGTTATAAGTCGTATGATGTTATATGCCGTACGATAATTGAAGCAAAAAAAAACAAAAATGTAATATTGAACTCCAATGGTAAATTTAAATATAAATATCAAATTCATTTTTAATGTACGACTTTAACATAAAATTATAGTATTGCTCAACGTGTTATTGGCATTGCGGCTCTCTAAAACATCTAGAAAAGCTAAAGAGTTTCTAGTCTCCAATTCCATAGTGAACTTAATCTTTGCATGTGTGGAATTAAGTTGGTCAAAATATGGGCCGCATTGGAGTATTTGGTTTATGAAGTTTGGGCAATCCATACGATTTTGGTGGATCGGGACATGAATGTATATATCATTTTAACATCTAAAGTTAATTTTTCGCCGTATTTTTAAGCAAACCACTAGTTGTTTTAAGCGTTTTAGTAGTGTGGTCAGTTTTAACCTTTTTATATGTGCTGTCGTCCGTAAATGGTTCGTAACGTCGGATGATAAACGTTTTAAAATTAACCGCGATAAAATCCGTAAAATTGTGTAATTTAAAAAAGAAATGTACAAACTTATTTTATATGACAATATAACTATAGATACAGTTTTATCGAATCTTTAAAAATGATGCTGAACTGATGATGCTGAATGATGCTTACTTGAAATAATCAAGTAAGCTCCAAAAAAAAATTAATTAGTAGCGTATTTGCATCCATCCTATTAACAATCAAATCTTTGTTAAAGAAAAATATGTTACGCCCTTCTTTTTGTTTAATAATTTGATCAGAAGTAATCGAAATGAAAGACAGTTTACAAGGAATGTATGACGTGTAATGACCATTAGTTTTTGACAAAAGTACAGAGATGGCTCAAGAGCCCGAAGAAACGAAAAAGCAAAGATCTGTTGCATAAAATTAATGATGCCAAAGTAGAAATAACATTTGTTTATATTTTAAACATGCTCCCGTGGGTTGACAGCATTACTTTCCTTCCCAAGCAGATTCGACCTGCACCGAAAGCGGGTTCGTATTTTGCTGAATGTTCTTCTGACGACACCAGTCGCAGTCTTTACATCAGCAACGCGTGAGATCTAATCCAACAAGTGAACAGCGATGACTCTACCGAGTCTCCACTTCGGCAGAGGGAGATGATCTGCCTTGAGGACAACGAGTGTGTCGGTTTTAAGGGTATCTTAATTAGATCGCCATTTGCTCTGTATTAGAGTTCGGCAAGGTACTCCTTACTCCACCGTGCCCAGAATGCTGCCGGAGCCATTCCATGCGCTTTAATCGGGAAAGGTGTGGTCCTCCAGATCCTGCTTCGGTGGCAATGTAAGTGGGCGACGATGAGGAAATGTTCAGGTGTCAAGGGCAGAAGGTCATTCGGATACGACGAAATAGGAGTCAACTGGCGAGAGTTCAACAGCGGCTGAATTTGGAGTAATGTTCTGTTAAGCTTTTCGTCAGTTAAGTGAAACACAAAACACAAATTTCCCAACACTGTTAATAACAATGATAAATGATATCTTGTCGACTTGCTTGTTTGGCGCGTACGCAGGACCGAAATAAAACTTGGTTTCCTCATTCGCTAAGCTTTCAGCTAATGAATTGCAGTTTGGCTACTTAAATAAATATAGCAGTGCTTAGTATCATTAGTAGCCAAAAGCAATATTCCATTAGGAGGCGAACTTGCGGCTTATGAAATGGCATAGGAACCATGCATTTGCATTACCTGGTCGTTTATTTTGGCGACAAGCCCTGTATATATGTAATATTGTTATGAAAAAAATCCTATCGACTTCAAATCTTTAAAGGATAATTTATAATCATAAATTTAATTACATCACGTAATTTATATCTTGTTTTATAGTTTTTAAAAAGTCTACAATAAATGGCTCGCTAGATCGGAGATTTTATTAACAAGATTAAAATCTCAAATACAGTTTTTATAAACAAAATGTGTATTATTAAACATGTATGTTATTTTTTAATGACTAGCAAATCCAATTGAGTATACCACTCTTGATTGGTGAACCACCTACGATATTAAAGGACAGCACTCAGTACTCGATTGCCATCATATTTGTGTAATAAAATTAGAAGAATAGTTTTAAACTAAATTTTCCAATAAATTAATGAAGTAAGGCGATACAGCGCATTGTCTTCACAGCTAAAAAGGCCGTATGTAATGGTTCTTCCCGCCATTCTAGCCACGCTGTGTCCGCTAGGGGAACTTGAGTTACGTAATAATACATTTAACATTAAATTATGTCAGTGGTAAATCAATATACGTATTTTTCATATAATATTTTTATTCTCCATTTATGATCCACATGTGTAACGTCTTAAATTATTGAACGTGACTCACCAGTCATCCTGTACACAGAGTAACTAATATGTATAGAGGAACTCTCTAATAACTGGCAAAATTGTTAAAAGTCTGATAAGGTTGTCACAAAATATTCAGAGGTATAAATTAATCATCTAATAAATAGTTTTATTATTTTGTTTAATAGAATACCTTACAAATTACTTGCACTCATAATTTTCTTTTTATAATATTTGTTTTTTAACACATTATTGTTTTATTACATGGTCAAATTATCGAAAGTTAATTATAACCGAATTGCACGTTACCCTCATTAAAATCTTTGTAATGGCTGAATAATGATTCTTTGCCTATGTTAATAGGTTGTTCAGATCTCTAAAAAATTCACGGTGAAATACCATGTTCTTACAAATAAAATTATAATAAAATAGTTAATTTAATAATTTAACACACGCAAACGAAATATTAACATACCTATTGCGAAATCTATAGTATCATTTTTTTATTTTTTCTAGTATAATTTATACACATAATAATAAACAACCATTATATATAATATCATACAACTTTATCGCATTGAATTACCCAAACGTGTAACTAACAAAACAAAAACGTGCATAGTGGTACCCTTGATTTTGTAAACAGGTTGCGCCGTACCGCCACGTACGTGACAAGCAGCTGCTTATTATACCAAAGGCTTTTGGTTACTCATACATACCTCGTGCGCTTGTAGTAGTGCAACCGATTCGCACGGTTGTTCCAAGTAAGGTCTCTGTAAGTTATCTGCTCCTGTGTCCTGTGTCCGTATATAATCTCGTTAACAGCTGCGTTTATTAGAATAAGAAAGCGCTCAAAACATCCCTTTTAAAATGTATCGGATGATTATTGACTAATAAAAGTTTTATGAATATTTAGACCAAAACTGTGAAATATTTATTTAATGCCGAAATGGTATGTATGTTAGACATTTGCCAAAATAATATAAATAATAGTGCGAATGCTAAGACAGGACAAGAAATATAACTATTCTAGTAAAAGAACTATGTATTTTTTGCTTCTATATACCCATTTTATAAATTTTGTACATACAGTATTGATTTTGTATATCATCCATTCCTTAGTAATTTTATTTATTCAGAGTCGATTAATTTAAATTTTGTTTAAATTAATCGATTTTTAATTGCATATGTTTTATCTCATTAGTTGATTGTTTGTTATAATTATTTCGTTAGGTAGAATTTTGACTAGCTCTTAATATGTATAATATTAAGAGCTAGTCAATATTTATATTAAGGTTGTCCCATAATTAAAGAGACTTTTTTCGAAATCAAACTGGCCGCGGAAACAGTTTTCTAAGAAAAATAAATGGTTGTCACGCTAACCATGCTAACCTTGCCAATACTATTATTATATTTAGCTTAGTTACAAACGCAACACTAGCAGTCTGTAAGTACTGAGTTTAAAATCGATTAAAATTACCCTTCACTTGATTTTTTGAAAGTGTGCGATCTAATTTATATAAAATAAATCAAAATTATGAATTGCGGTCCTTATCGTATACGACGATGATAATTTTACAGGGGAGTTATAAAATGTTGACACTTCATAAAAAAATCTTCGGCTTTTAACAAAACTCGGAAAATAATTTTAAAAATACTTGTAAAGCCAGCAAATTTGGCGTATAATATACATACTGGGGTGTCCCAGAAGTAAAGAGACTAAATATACTTAACAATATTTAATTAAAAATAATCTGTTATATGTTAGGGTTTGGCAAACAAATGGAAGTAAAACTTATTAATTTTTAATTTCTATATCAAATTTGCTTCAGCAATGCCTATGTATCCAATTTGTCTGATATTGATTGCAGCATGCTTCATGACAGTTTTTCCAGATATAGCTGCTACTCTTTTAGCCAATCTCGTCCATCTGTGTTTAAAAGATCTCAATGTTTGTGGTATATACACTTTGTATACAGTTTTTTGCACAGGGTCCAAAACATTTTAATACCTAGAGCTTGAGGAACGCATTGGTACACGGTACCTATGGTCACCACTAAAAGACCTGTAATTTGTAACTGTTTAAGATTTGTAGGACTTGACGTCATGTTCTTAAAATATTTAACCCGTAGGTCGCACTTTAGGCCTGCAACTCAAACATCTGAATAAACATATAACTTTAATATGTAATGTAATTTATTAAATTTAAATGTAGCGTAGCTTAAACTAGAATTTATTTCTTTAATATTTTTTTCAGCATTTAATATTTTTGACAGCCTTAAGTTCTTTGTCGTTAACAATATTCTTAGTATTTTATTAAAATTAAAAATTAAAAATTCATTTTGCATTTAGTTAAAAACTCATATGTCAACATTCCAACAGACACTTCAGATTAATTTATGTACAAATTGTATCGGTTTGACATCGCGATTAAAGAAGTACCGGAAAAATAAAAAAAAAATAAATGGAGATAAGATAAGAAAAAATAAATAAAATAAGGATTTTTCTTTAATACAATACGTATAAAAACTTCTTCAGTAATTGTAAATATTTGAGAAAAAATTATACTCAACGTACACACAGATATTCAGCAATAATAAAAAAAAACCTTTGCAGTTTTGAAGTTCGGCTCAAGGAAAAATACTATAGATAATGATTAGCAACAAAACACCACGATGCACCTACAATATTGAAAATAAATTAAATATATTTAATCAATGTTAAAGTGTATACATTTCCTTATAGATTGTCAAAACTATTGTCACCTGTTTGGAAATTAAAGCCTCTGAAGAAGCATAAAAACTCCAATCACCAATCTCTTTTTTATATTTATGTTTATATATTTTTTTAATTATGATAAACATTACAAATGTAATCGTTTAATTTATTTGAAAGAACCTGGAATGAAATTTAATTACCAGTATGTGTTATCATTTAGGTAATCATTGATATTATGGCACCTTTAACACATAAACTTTCCATTTTATTCGGATTCGGTGGCAACTCCCCGCAATCGTTATTATCTTTGACGCCTGCGCATAAAAAATGACGCAATTTATTTTATAAATCTCATCTCTCGGTTTGATTGTCCTGCTGGCATCGTGACAGATCGTGGCAGACTGTTTGAATCAGCGCTATTCATAAATCTTTCTCGAATCGCTGGGTTCACACACCGCCGAACCACTGCTTATCACCCAGCCTGCAATGGTCGCGTGGAAAGATTCCATCGGCAACTGAAATCTGCTATAGTCTGCCACAGTGACGGGAATTGGGTCGACTCGTTACCCCGCGTGTTATTGGGTATCCACAGTGCCTTCAAGGATGATGTACAGGCCACCTCATCTGAATTCGTATACGGTGAACCTTTGCGCCTGCCAGGAGATTTCTACGACTCGGAAGCTGACTGTACCATAGACTTAACAGATTTCACATTAACACTACGGAAAACAGTTCAGAGTTCTTTTTTTTTCTTCACCGGCATTTCACCATGGTGGACAGCGTCAAATCTTCGTCTTTAAGGAGTTAACCACTTGCACTTACATATTCTTGCGTAATTGTGCTGTTGGCAGTGCCTAGTAACCCGCATATTATGGGCCGTATGAAGTCTTTTAGCGCGACGAAAATGTATTCACTATCCTAGTCAATGTAAAAAAAATGTCACGGTATCGATAGACCAACTTAAATCAGCCTACATACTACGTCACAGTCACCATTTCAAACACACCTAATAAACACTCACCTCTTACAACGGATTATTCACACAATAATTTTCATTTACCCAATCTCACCCATACATCACACAAATAGCAACACGACACACACACATAACAAGAACACATATGACACAATCAGGTAATCAGAACTCACCAGAGCACGAAGATAATATTTTCAGAAGTAGATCCGGATACAACAACAACAACATCAGCCTATTGCCGTCCACTGCTGAACGTAAGCCTCCCCCAAGGCGCGCCAACTATCCTGTCTTGAGCGGCCCGCATCCATCCGCCACCTGCCACCTGTCTCAAGTCGTCAGTCTATCGTGCTGCAGGACGTCTTACACTACGTTTGCCTAAGCGTGGTCTCCGCTCTAACACTTGTCGGCTCCAGCGACCATCGGTACCTCTGGAGACATGGCCAGCCCACTTCCATTTTAGCGTGCTAATTTTACGCGCAATGTCAGTGACTTTAGTTCTCTGGCGAATAAAATCGTTTCGAATTTTGTCTGCCAGAAAAACCCTGAGCATTGCGCGCCCCTTTTCCCGCTGAGCAATCTTGAATTTGTGGACCAGCCCCACGAAAAGCGTCCACGTTTTGGCTCCATAGGTTATTACTGGTAGGACGCACTGGTTGAAAAGATTGGACTTTAGGGATTGTGGTATTGACGACTCAAGAATAAGTCGTAGCCTCCCGAATGCCGCCCAGCCTATACGTATCCTTCGATTGGCCTCTTTCTCGAAGTTGTGCCGGCCAAGTTGTATAATTTGGCCAAGGTAGGTTATTTATGCACAACGTGAAGTGTAGTGCCATTCACGACCACTGGTCTCGGGGACACATGACTATAGGACATGATTTTCGTCTTGTGATGGTTCATCCCGAGACCCACCTGTCTCGAAGAATCACTCAGACTGTTAAGCATAACTTCCAAGTCTTGCAGAGTTT
>JAOCPS010143577.1:0-14825 GCA_025505425.1 Graphium colonna
TGTCTATGGGCGACGGGATCGCTTACCATCAGGTGAACCGTTTGCTCGTTTGTCTTCCTTTCCATAAAAAAAAAAAAGGAAAGCAGTAAAAATGTAACAAAATATTTTGAATGATGATAAAATAACATAAGAAGAATGATTCGGTGGAATTATAAAAGATACCTATCAATGAAATCAAACTATCAATCAAAAGTATGATATAAATGATTCCAGTGTTTAACTGGAAATCAATTTCTTAATTAAGTCGTTGAGAAACAACCGTCAGCAATAGCCAACAGATATTTATTCGTTAGTGGGAAAATTGGTGGACGGCGCCTGACGTGACGGCCCAGTGATGGCAAGAGAGTGAGCTGCGCGCGGTACTGGACAGTACTTGGACATTGCAACATTAGTTTATTTTTTAAAATAAAAAAAATCTTAGAATAAAAGTAGCCTAAGGTACTCCTTATTACATCATTTCAGAGATTAGCCGGAACAAACAAACAGACAGACAAAAATTGTAAAAAATGTTATTTTGGTGTATATGCATATAGTAAACAACGGTTATTGCAATGTTACAAACAGACACTCCAATTTTATTTATATATATGTATAGATAGGACGAAAATGAATAACAATAAAGCGCTTCAGTCGCTGCAAAAAGCGCTGCGCTTATCCAAGCGGGGTCCGCTGCATGCAACAGCGTCAGTCGCTCGTGACGTCGCGTGCGCCCCCTGGCATTTGGTGTCGGTTCGCCTCGCGAAACGGCGTAATTATTAATACGGGGCACTGCACAATATTATATACGACTCTATAATACGGTATAAGTATTTTTTACTTAATAATATGTAAATAATGTGGAACTCTAGCGTCGACTAGAGTAATATAATCGAAAAAATATTTATTTAGTTAAAAACGTTAATGTAAACGGTTCTATTATAAGTTAATTTATATGAAAACACTTTAATCCTGGATCAGTTATATATTCCTAATGCATCGTCCCTCTGTCTGTACACCATGTTACTCTTACTACCGACTTCAAATAAGGGGGAAGGTTCTCAATTCGAATGTTTACATAATTTTTATGTACGTTCGCGCATCTCTCCGCAATTTATGAACCGATTTTGAAAATTCTTTTCTTATCTTATATGGTATTCTTCCGGGATGGTCCCATAAAATTTTCAGGAAAATAGGTTCAGTAATTTTTGTTTTAAATCAAAATAACTAAATTGATTTTATGTATTGCGTATCTCCGTATTTATAAACCATTTTTAAAAATTCTTCTTTTATATTATATAACATTATTTGTAGATAGTTCCATAAAATAAAAAAAAAATGGTTTATTAGTTCCTTTTTTAAATAAAAATATCAAAATTTAATAACGTTCGCACATATCACAATGTACCTACAATTTTTTTTTTAAAAACCGGATTAGTGGTTTGTTTTTAAAACCAAAATAACGGAGATGTGTTTCAAAAGTACACTTTTAAGGCGTTTAAAGTCGGTTTTATTTTTGTAAAAATAATAAAGAGCTAGGATCAACTTCTTTAAGCAAATTTTATGATTGCCTTTAAACTATCTTATTAGATAAATGTTAAGTATTGCTTATAATGTGAAATATTATCCAAACTCTAAAAGCCTAACGATACCCAGTCTGAGGGGTCGTATTAAAAATCGCATGTATACTTACTACTTACCTACACATAAAATAATACATGTATCGGCGACCGTTCGCTGAACCAATGCATCAATAATGATCTCTTTGTTTGGATAACGAAGTTTATCCGCTTACATTCGTTTGCTTCGTTATTCTGGGAAAAACTGAACCTTTTAAAAATCGAATGTGTAATTTTTTTCAACGTTTGACATTTGTTTATAAGCCTATGTACCTATCGCTAACCTTTTTGGAATGTATTTAATTTTCCGATCGTTTGAACTTTTCTAACAAAGGCCTTTTCAGTTCAAACGATCGGAAAATTTAAAGCGGAAGCGAGGGCGCGTCCTTGGTTAGAAATGTCAATGGATTTATGTATTCAGTCCAACGTAACCCAGTTATCGTAATGCCGGCATGTAAAAAGCATCGAGTACACGGCATCCCTCAGAAATCGTCCGCGGGAGCGGGTAGTACCATTTACCTGCCCGCCGTTGCCGCACGTAAGCATTCTTTGCCTCTACGAAGTCGCTACGCACCAACCCCTCGACATTTGAATAAACCTAGTCTTTGTTTGATTCATAGTTCAAAGTTCATCACGCTTTTTGTTTATTCGATCAAGTTAGTACTTTATTGGATTTAGATGTAACGTTATCGTTTAACAACGCAGAGTAATTTGTTTCAGTTTTACTTTTAACATCATGGATTTTATAATGTCTCCATGTGCAACACATTAGTCAATCGATATGAGTCTATTCGTCGATTTGAGACAAATCAAGACTTCAGTTACTAATCTTTCAGAGATGGTGGACAAAATATCTACTTCGGCTTTCAAGGAGAAAGTGAAAACTGAATGTGCGAAGAATATCGAAAGCCCGTACTATGGAGGGTCAATTTACAAGCCGACAACATTGGGTTTTGGCGTGAGGTTTTCACAGAGCCAAGAGGATGTCTACCAAAATATGCCATCGGCAAGACTGCGTAGTCACATGTCTCTACCGAACTTGGGTAAAGCCGACGAGGAAATGGACAAAATGGACGGATCTCAACGCGAAGACCGTCCAAAAATAGTTGAAATAGACGACGAAAGTGCGAGCAATTGCAACAACGCCAAAACGGTACTGCAGATATCGACAGACAACGTGAACGACTGGATATTAGCGTCGTTGAAAAAACGCCCGCATTTCGACGACAGCGGCGATACTCACCCGATGGACTTCCTGGAGAATGTCAAGTACTACATATCCGATTTGAACATTGCGCCTTCTAAACAACATCAATTTATTTTATCATGCTTAGATGGTACGCCACTAATGTGGGTACGCTGTTTCCGTAACGAGTTTAAGGATATAGAGAGCTTTTACGAGGCGTTCGAGCAGGAGTATTGGGGCGCGGACAGACAGAAGTTGATACTTTACGATATGAAACTAGGGAAATATGACGCAGAGAGGTCTGGCATGAGCATGTCGGAGTACTTCCTGCATAAGGTGACCAACTACAAGCATCTGACGCCGCCGCCGTCTGATTTGGAGATAGTTTACTCTCTCGCGGCTCATTTTCCTTCAGCGGTGGAGCTTGAGATGAGGCTGACGCCGAAGCCGACGTTGCGGGAAGCTTACAGCCTTCTAAGAAGGAGGGAGGGTGAAGCCAACGATTTTCTGCCCAACTATTTGTTCGAGATGTGCGAAGCGTTCCAGCGCGGTCGACGGGTGGAGCCTGATCAGAAACACCAAGCCTCTCAAGCCAGTTGTAGCGGGGAAAAAGAAAAGAAATAGAATTGGAAAAGTTTTAAGAAGTTTTCTAGACAATTCTGCAAATTTAATTATAATAGGATACTACGAGATTTTTTTGTACTTTAACAACGAATAAAAGTCTTCAATTAGCTATAATTAAAATAAATCCATGGTTGTAATTCATTAGTTGGCATTCATGAGTTTTATATAGATTTTGTAACACTATGTAAGGGAGATCCTGTTTTTGTCTAGTCGTGTCAATAAATCTGTTTTGGGAAGATCAAATGAATAAGAAATAAAATTACGTCTAGAAATTGTAACTCTTGTGTTATTTTCAGTTTACTGTGTTATTTATTCTAATCCAAGTATAAATTTAAAATAGTTGAAAATTTTAATACATAATAATTATAATGAAAGTTATACGATTTTTTTTTGAACAAAATTCCTTATTGGGCATTGCGAAGGGCTAACCTAGCTGGCAAAAAACGTTCGTAACGTAAGATTAATCGTATCTATAGTCTATGTATGGTGGCATATACAGTGTCTCATGTTTAGTCTACAGGGGATAAATGTTTATTTATTTATATATTTATTTTTTGTTTATTAATTGATTTATTTAATTACATTATTGTTATTTCTTTTTTTTTATATTTTCTGATTTATTTTCTTTATACCTCAACAGAACTTGAAATTCATATTTTTATAATAAGGAACTTTGTTCCTATCTCCTATCCCACGACATCACATGGTTTTTTGTAAATAGCAATTGAAAACTTTGATTTGAGTAAACTATATAACATACGTAAGTAAACTGATACTGCATACAACTATATCTCTTCACATTCATTATACAGGTATTAAACTTCATCTATGTTACAAAAAATCTATTTCTATTCAGCTCTTTCTTTCCATTTTAACATGGTGTTCCAGAGATAGCCAAAAATATGACCGTAATTAGAAATATTAAACTAGAGGTTCTGTATTAGCCGAATTTTAGTCAAGTATTATTAAAATTATAAACTCCTCCACGTGAACTCTAACAATTACCTACAACGATACCCTATTTAAGTTTTAAGGATTTTTTACTATGATCACCATCGCCTTAAATTAGTTTTGATTTCATTAGCAAAATAAGCATGTTAGATTATTGAATAATAAAGACATCAACTAATACTATTAAAATTAACCACAAAAATATCTACGACGAGAAATTTGTTATACGTATCTGTCAGTAGGGATATGATTGAGACTTAAGTTTTAAAATCTTTATTTATATAAAAGTAAATTATTTTTAAATAGTCTCCTAAAAAAAAACTCTGCATAGAGTGTACAGGCCATAGTCCACCACACGACCCATGTAGGGATTGGTGGACTTTACATATCTTTGAAGTAATATATGTTAGAAATGCATATGTTTCCTCACGATATTTTCTTTCGCCGCAAAGCACGTGGCAAATCTGCACTTAAAATTGCAATTAGAAAATGAACACTTATATTGGTGCTGGCATCAGGGTTTGAACTCAGGTTCGGCTGGAGTAAACAGAATTAAAGGCGAGCACCTGGATTGATCCCCCACAGCTCTACAAAGCTACCGACTTTTTACATTTTTAAGGAAAAAATAATTGCTGTGAATCAACTCGCATGCAAGAAGAGGTGGGGAGCGTGACGTCATCAAAGTGGATACCACCACGCCACTCGCTTTCTCAGATTCTGCTAGCGTATGACGCTTTAAATATTTTTTTTTGTTCGACCTTTATATTTAAGCGGCTAATTAACCAGTGTATGTTTTTTTATGGAAAGGAAGACAAACGAGCTGAAGGTTCACCTGATGTTAAACAATCCCGTCGCCCATAGACACACGCAGCATCAGAAGGGTAGGGAGTGCATTGGCAACCTGAGAAATTTATCTAATTTCTTGGAAATGGAATTGGTTTATTGGATAGAATGGGATCAGGATTTAGGATTTGGAGGGGAAAGGAAAGGATAGACATGGACATCCGGTAACCCCAAAAGTCACGCATACTCTATCTTTATTATACCGCGAGCGTGGTCGTAGAAACGCAGCAAAAGTTGCGAATATGTTATACTTCTTTTTTTTTATGGAAAGGAAGACAAACGAGCAGACGGTTCACCTGACTTTTGGGGAACCTCCTCTAAATACATTCCATTTTATACAGGCCCTAACATACCTAAAACTTTCAAAAGCCCATGTACTCGTATTACTGATAGTCTATTTAAAGGTATAATACTTATCGGCTTCTTAAAGGTTCTTGATTTCTCGTCATTAACCATAAAAATATTGATGATGAGTCTACATCAACAGGGTGATCCAACATCAAATGAAACGTTCCTTTCAATTTAACTGAGACTGCATTTATACATTTTCATCTTGTTTAAAAATATAAGGACGGACATGGTCTTGATCTGCCATTTATCATATCGTTGTGTTGTAGACACAACAACATCATTGTGCTATTTCTGTCTACAAATCTGTGCTACGCGATCGAATGAAGTCGGGTCAAATCGTTCATGCACTACAGCCGATATTGCGTGGCCTACGTATTGCCAATGGCCCCCATAACTTAATAAAATATTCATATTACGATCATAAGGTAATATTTTTGACTCCTTATGATTGTTATATTTACAAGTTTACCTTTAAATATGTCAAAAAGGAACAAGAATATTTTGTACGTATAATCAGATTTTTGATTACGTTTTTGAGTAAGTTATTATTGTTATGATAATGACTCACCAAATAAATGCTATTAAAACGGCAACAGTGCATACAAATAAAAAAATATAGAAAATTATCCTAAAACCGCCCCTAATATCCTCAAGTATATAACTGTCGTTGTCAACTAACGCTTCTTAAATTTCCAAATTATTTCTATTATTATTAATTTTTGTAGAAAAATATACCGATTTTGTAATTCTTTTAAGTTAACTTAAATTCTCTGAATATAAATAAATTGAAATTGACAATACAAAAATCGTAATTTTAAACAATCATACGTGACCCGTCTACGTCCTCCATCCTATATTACGCTCCGTCTCCGTAAAATACCGCTAGCGCTTTACGTTGAAGGAGGTGATTAACAATGTTTAATTTTCTATTCCTCAATGACGTTTGTTTTATATTTGCCAATTTCGGTGCAGATATCCAATAGGATATAAAATGAAGCATTACTTTTAATTTTACTGAAACTGCATTTATGCATTTTAATCTTGTTTATAAATATTATAAAGATAGATTTGGTGCCGTGGTAGAGCCGTGGTACTTCAGTGTCCGGGCGCTTGCCTTCAATTCCGTTTCTCGGCTCGTCTCGCGGCGAACCTTAGTTTGATCCCCGGTGCCGGCACTTTAAGTGCTGACTTACCACGTGCTCTGCGGTGAAAGAAAACATCATGAGGAAACCTGCATATCTTAGAAATAATATTTGTAATGTATGTGAAGTCCGTCAAACCGCACTTGGTACCCTCTGTCTAGAGTAGGCCTTTGCCCAGCAGTGGGTTAATATAAAAATAGGCTGTTACTTTTCTTTTGTAGGATATAAAGTTGTTTTCTGATTCTAAACGTTCTCGCTTTAATTATAACTGTGCATTTAAGGGCCCTCTACGAGAACGAAGGCAACTGGACGGAGAGCGACTGTTCTGAAGCAAGGAAAAGCGGTGCACTATGGAGTGGGCAGGCGAGGGTCTGCCGTCGGCAGCCGACCGCCATGCGCCACGTGGCTGCTGCCGCGCGCATCGCTCGTACCACCTGCCTCACTACTCACGCTGGAGAAAGGTGGAACTGCTCCTCGGTGGAACTGGCGCCCAGATTCACTCCGGATTTGCTCACTGGTAAGTGCAAAGGGGACATCACATAAAAAGAAACAATTTATAGATTTTTACAGCATTGTTCCTAATTCTACTTTTTGCTCACTGGTAAGTACAAAAGGACATCATATGAAAAGAAACAAACCTGTGGCCCGCTACTAAAATCGTCTTAGCCGATTTTCGATTACTAACTTTACTGAATAGATTTACCTGGTAAAAATGGAGTTTTGTGTGGCTGAAACTGAGAACCTATTAACAATAATATATATATAAAAAATTAGTTTTGTCGTAGACAGATGTCTTAGGCGATTTCCGTATAAGAACATAATTTCAGACTAGTGTTTATGGATAAACAACACGTTCTATTAGTTCTCCAAATTAAATATAATCAGTATCATACATCAGATTAATATCATATCTAGTTGGTTCGGCGCTCATGGGCCCGGAGATGGCTAGCTCGATAGCCGATTCTCGCAATGAATGCTCGCGTACAATAAGGGCATGAGAAAGCCTTTTAGTTCGTCGCATTTCGCTTCAATGTCGGCTTTACGCTGATCCTCAAACTTTATAGCTTCATATCTGCATTGCTGACTTTAATAGGATGGTTTTACAATTCGGTCACCAGTACCCAACTTCTTAAATAATTTCTGTTTTGAGACTTCAGAGTACTGTGTGTACTTAAAAATATTTATGACAATTTTTATTTAGATTCTAGCTACTACAGTCATAAAATTAAGACAACACTTTTGATATTTAGGAAGTACCTTTTCGATTGGTTAACTTTTAGTCATAATTTTGTCACTGTTCATAAGTATATGTGAACCTGCTTCTTCCTTCCCCGAAGAAGCAGGCTTACATTCAGCTATTCTATGTTGTTACCACTTAATATTCCGTTAATGCCGCACGGTCTCCGTAGCCTACTCGTGAGGGCCCTTGTTTTGCAAAACCAAGTCGTTGGTTCGAATTCATTTGGATGGATAATAAGTTCTCGTTATTATTTTTTGATTGTGTTATGACAATCCTGACGACCACCTGATTGCCTGATGATTAAGATCATCCATGTGTTGGATGGACTTGTTAAAATCGTCAATACGCTTGATCTCTCTCTGGTCGTATATGGTAAAAGAACGGAAGGGGACCGTTGTGCACTATAATATTTTCTGCGCAGTTGACTGATCTCATTGATAGCCGCCTTGATCGAAATTTAGTTTAAGTTAAAGTTACTTAGTAGAATATTATTAATATTAAGTTGCTATAAGTTGTATGCTTCACCAGCAGTAAACAGCAAACAAATACCAAATACACAGAGTGATTGACGAGTCACTAACGATAGCAAAAGAGGCCACTCGGTAACAAACTTGGGGGTATAATTTTCGACCAAAGTTTCCAATAATTCCGCTAGTACCGCTAGTCCGCCGGTACTTAATTAATAATTATTTTTATTATATTTTAATACTTTATATATAATCCCCACATATAACGTCCTCAAGTACAAAAAATGATTCACCAGTCACCTTATATCTGTCCAATGTCTTTGAGCGTCGTAAAGAAGGCGTATAAATAAATATAATATACGTCTTTCGATTTCTCTGAGGTTTGCTCATCAATGTTATATTCCTTACCTTCTTCTGAATGATGTTTACAGGTTAATTAAATACTTGTAATTGGTTTTAAAAGAATTT
This sequence comes from Graphium colonna, assembly GCA_025505425.1. Classification (NCBI taxonomy): domain Eukaryota; kingdom Metazoa; phylum Arthropoda; class Insecta; order Lepidoptera; family Papilionidae; genus Graphium; species Graphium colonna. The sequence continues at coordinate 8,868 of JAOCPS010143577.1, forward strand.
CTATAGATTTATTCCTTCAATCCTTCGCCGTACAAGTAAAAGAAAATGGACGAAGAACTCCAAAAATTTTGCATATATTATAAAAATTACTAATTTTTATTCATTGAACCGGAGCTACACTGAGTCTTTATAAAACCGTTAAGAATTTTTATTTGAACCAACACGTTCTCATTTAAAAAGTTACATAACTAAATCTACGTTAATGTTTGTTAATTAACGACAAATGTTATCATAAAAATGTTTGTAATTTATTTCTTAACAATAAAACCATCGGAATACATTTTATCTTGTTGTAATGTACCTTAATTAAACTTCCATTGTAGCAGACGGACCGTGTCCCTTAGAACGGATAAAGCTTCGGATGGTAAAGCAAGATAAGAAGTGCAAGGGGATTTATATCATCGTATTTTACATAGACTAGGGTTGCCGTCCGGAGCTTTTTATTGGAACTCCGTTTAATAGAAAGACTCTTACGTAAAAAAAACTAAAGGGCTAAATTTGCGATAATTGTGTAGCATAGAATAAGGCAATATACGTGCAAAATTGTTGGGCATAACTTTTGTTACAATGAATGCCAATTTAGAGGTGGTAGAGCATAAAAACTTTTCACAGCTTTTGCTGCACTTCTACGGCCGTGCCCGCCCGAGGTAATATCACCGCCCGTTATAAAGTCGACATAATATGCATGACTTTTGAGGATGCCGGATTGACATGTCTACCCTTTTCTTTTCCTATTCCTATCACCTTCAAATGCTTAATTCCGACCCAATCCTATCCAATAAACCTATTCTATCCAATATCCTTGACAACGCACTCGCAACTCTCCGTATGTTGCGAATGTCTATGGGCGATGGGATCGCTTACCATCAGGTGAACCGTCTGCTCTTTTGTCTTCCTTTCCATAAAAAAAACAATACTAATAAAAGAGTAAAGTAAAGTAACAGACTATTTTTACATTGTCCCACTTCTGGGCAAAGGCCTCGATAGAGGGCATAGGGCATAGTCAACCACGCGGCCCCACTGCGGATTGGCGCATTCCACATATTTGAGAAATATTATTTCTAAACCTTTACCGCGGAGCACGTGGTAAATCAGCACTTACAATTGCAATAAGATAATTAACAATTTCATTGGTGCCAGCTCTGGGGATCGAACTTAGGTTAAACGGAATTGAGGGCGAGCGCCCGTACACTAATATTAATACATAAATACGAATGATAAAAATAGCGTGCGTACTTTGTTGAAGACAAGTTTGTCCAGGTATAATAACGGAAAAAGGTATAAAAAGCATAAAAACGTTTAAGAGGGTTATTTAATTCGAAGAAAAGTCTATCCTATATAGGAATTTAAAAAAACTAAACTTTCAATATGCCAGTGATTTTACTTTATAAGCCAGTACCACCACTAGTATTTTTTTTTTTTTGTTTTCAAAGCATATTAGTGTCCCCGACATACTCCCGTGTTGGCCATAACTTTAGATGCATTACAAGTGGTTTAAAAAATAAATTAGAGTTCTTTCGCACCCCCACTAGTTGTCTCACCAACTGTCGACCTGACAGCCGGAAGTTTTATGCAGACGCGGGCGGCGTGACCGCTGGCTTTTCAACGACGTTCAGCACGGGCGCCCGTCCCGCACCGTGAGCCGTGGACCTCATTTGCATACACCGCCCGAATTATTTATCGCTTTTCGGGTAATTAACTGCGAGAAGCCCATCGTTTAGGCAACACCGCTCCTCCACGAGAACTCTACTAGAGCGTAAATAGAAATAATGTTGACCATTTCCCGTTAACAGAACACGTCCGCGTTAATTATGTACCATCAAGTAAACCGTTTGTCCATTTGACACCTTAATGACTCAGTTAACCCATTGTCTGTGGTATCGCGGGCTTATTTGATGAACTACAGATAGCTGTTTTTTATGGAAAGGAAGACAAGCAAGCAGACTGTTCACCTGATGGTAAGCGATCCCGTCGCCCATAGTCACAAAACATCCGGAGAGTCACGAGTGCGTTGTCAACGTAGGGAATTGGATAGAACAGGTTTATTGCATAGAACGGGTCGGGATAAGAATTTGGGGGGGAAAGGAGTTGGGAAAGAAAAGGGTAGACATGGGCATCCGGCATACCCAAAAGTCATGCATACTTTATTTTATCTCGACTTTGTAAAGAGCGGTGGTACTACTTCGGAAGAGCGCAACCGTAGAAGTACAGTAAAAGCTGTGAAAAGATGTTATGCTCTAGCACCGTAGAAATGTAAAATACATATAATGTTCTATGTGCTCTGTTTAGATGGTCATCTTATAAAAAGATTGGGGCTATTAAATGGAATATGCCTAGCGTTTGTGGTGACCGGGGGGTCCTACTCTATAAATTTCCTCTCTTTCTCTATACCAATCCTAAATACGTGTTATATTCTTAACTCTACTCACACGGGCTGATAAAGCATACGAGTAGTTATCACTTAATATTAAGCGGGTTAACGTTCGTATCGCTTCTAGAATCTACAAAAAATCGTTTTTATGAAAGAAACTATTCGTATAATCATATATTTGAATCGCGTCCGGAGCTTGGTGGTCCCTTGCTTTGCAAACCGGAGGTCGTGAGTTCGAATCCCGTGGCGGAACAATAACTTTTTGTCGTTGTTTCTTGGTTGGATTAGGGTAATGCGGCCTGATCGCCCGGATAAGTCGGATGGGCATGTAAAAAGTTGGTCCTGCGCCTAATCTCTCTCCAGTCGTGTCGGATATCCATCCCATCGGGCTTTGAGAGTTAAGGAGCAGGAGAGTGCACCTGTTCCTGCGCGTACACTTGTGCACTATTTTATTTCCTGCGCACATGGCTGATCTCTGGTCGCCGTGATCGAAATTCTGTCAGGAAGACTCTATTTATTTAATTTGAATCATTTATCTCATGGAGAATAAGCATAATAAGAAAATGGACACTTGTCAACCCTCAAATAAATACCATACAAATAAAGCATGTAAAAAAAATAACAAATTGTTATATACGTTTACGTGCAAGTACAAAAATAAAAAGTGAGCCTACTAAATTATTCAGCGCCAACAGTTCATACACTGGCAACATTCCCGATCGATGCGCTGAAAGAACAATGTACCGACGAAATCATGTTCTGCGACAAATTCACGGGGCGGATGCGATCGTAAATCACACTATCATTTCCTAATACGAAACTGGCACGAAACTTAAACTTGGCAACGGTCCGCGTTCTAACTGTCCTTTCGTCGCGAGTTGCGACCTGTCTGTCCCCTTGCGTAGATATTGGTCGACTGTAAACACGATATGTGTACGCGACCTATGCGAAGCGATTCAAGCACAATTATTCTTTCGTTTCTGTTGTTTTGTCGAACTAAATATTTATATGTCTATTTTTATTGCTATAAAGTAAAGTAACAGCAAATTAACTATTTGTATTACACAAAATCGGAGACATTTTTTAACGAACATGTAACTTCCACAAGTTTATTTTTACAGAAAATTATTTTAAAAACAAACCACTAATCCTATTTTTTCCTATTAAAAAAATATTTATATTTGATGTCATGAATTGAATTATTGACATTTGTTTTAAGTTATCAAATATTATACTATTTTATTAACATCTATGGACTATTTCGTTAGATAAAAAATATTTTTCTAATCAACTCATAAGTTGCGGAGATATGTGCGACCAATTCTAAATTTTGTTATTATTATTTGAAAACAAACAGATGTGCAAAAAAATAAACAATCTGGGACGTATCTACGAAGAATGCTTTATCATCATCAGTTATGAAATTGGTTGATAAATGACGGAGATACGTGCAAACATACATAAATTCAATTTTGTTATTTTGATTTAAAAGAAAACTAATGCACTGATTTTCCTGAAAAAATTATGAGACCATTCCGGAAGGGTACCCTATAAAATAAAAAAAAGAACTTCTAAAATCGGTTCATAAGTAGCGGAGATATGCGCCAACGTACATAGGAAAATAGGAACATTCAAATTAAAAACTTTCATCGTTTTTTGAAGTCGGTTAAAAACCAATTTACACTTATTGTAAAATAAATAATGTTTTATAAAGTTTAATGCATTTTTTAAATTACTATTGAAGCAATGAAGCAGACCGTTGATATTTCTGTTGAAGTCCTTAATAGGACGTCGCTAATAAATTGTACCATATGAATAGTCCTAATATGCAAACAGCGTTCTTGGTACCATGCCGCGAGGAATAGGATTGATCATTGTAGTTAGATTGCTTTGTAAATATTTTTGTTGTAAATCAAAAAATTAAAAAAAAGTCTAAATATTATCAAAATATAAAGCAAAAATTTGGTATCCAAATTTAAGAATATCGCGCACTGAAGTGTGACACTTTTAGCACAATTAAAGTTAATATGAAGAAGGAATCTAGAACGCCAAAATAAAATAAAAATTGAAAACCTCTTACTGTTATAAAAGTCCAAAAGAATATGCCAGGTTCTGTAAATTGTGCGTGACTTCTTACATTTGTACTTATTGTAAACAAGGTTTGCTTTACTGGGAACTAAGCCAAGCTTAGAAGTCAAACATAAAATTCTAGGATTAAGTTTTGGCATAGAACTAAAAGTCTTATTTTAAATACTAGTTGCAACTTACACCAAACTGAAATATAAATTTAAAAAACGTTCTGTATTTTCTTATGCTTTTTTTTTCTTTCTTTTCTCCATACCCCGTAAAGGACTGTTTATGCAACACGCTATTTTGGAAACGTTAAAATATTTTAAATAGCAAATTGAAGTTTTAAAATAATATAAATATCATTTGTTGTTAAATTGTTGTTATAAAACTCTGACAGACTTTCAAAAGCTTGGTCCGAACCGGGATTGTGATTGTACCAAAGAGAAAATAATCAGTTCGTTCTACGTTTACTTCGTAATCAAGAAAATGCAAAAATTTTATGGTATTACAACTCGTTAAAAAAAATATTTGAATACGGCTGATCGCTTTAAAAATGTAAGTGCTACGTACATATTACATATCTTAGAACATTTTCGGGCTTATTACAAAACGTGGACTAACGTAAGTACCGGGATTTTTTATTAAAAATAATTTTGCACTTGGTTTAGAATGTTGTTAGTATAGTATATTCGTTAGTCCCCGTTTTGTAATAAGGCAGTTTCAGTCCTATCAATTTTATATCACTAGTAGACGGATTAATAAACGTAATTTCTCTGCAATATCGGACAGCTTGACAAAAGACCGTGAAAAGGAACTAACTTGAAACGGCGAGTGGAAAAGAGCGTCGCATCTTTTTCTAGCTCTAGCATGGTTTCCGACATTGTAAGTCGGCAATGGATGGCCGGACGTCGCCATTGTTGCGGCCAGCCACCGCCATTCCCGCTCACTTACTTTAGAAAATTAATAGACGCAGAACGTCTAGAAAACAAAACTGTTCGGAATCCCACTGCTTCGGGCTTGATACGTTTTAATTAAAAGTTTTTCCAAACCAACGACGTCTGGGACCGGCGCTAATGAACCGAGAGAATAAAACGGAATCTTTTTAGATCGCCTCTCATTAATTAGGTGCTCCACTACTTTCGTAGTTTTTTTCTACCGAAACTAAATACTTATCTATCGATAAGAAAATAATTATCGGGATTCCATTATTCATTACTTCGTCTGTTAATTAACTTAATGGATTACAAAAAGCAATAAAACTGTTAGGGGCTCTCGAATTCATTTTCGATTTATTAAAGTTATAATTAAAGACGAGAATAATAAACGTTAATCATAAATTATTTATTTTAATAGAAAGAAATAAGTAAGCAAAAAAAAATATATATTTTCTTAAATGTCAATCAACAAAACTCGAGCCGTGGTGGCACAGTGTCCGGGCGCTCACCTTCAATTCTCATTACTCGAAGCTAGCCTGAGTTTGATCCCCAGCAGCAATGAAATTGTTAATTTTCTGCTTA
>JAOCPS010143688.1:0-14824 GCA_025505425.1 Graphium colonna
TTCTTGATTTCAATAGCCTCACGAATCATCCTTGGCAGGAATCGGTGTTCTTTTGCGAGGATTTTTGGCCTATCAAAACTGATTTAATGGTTGGGCCCTTTCATAGTGTGTTCACAAATTGCAGACTTATTTTGCCTATTATTTTTAATGTCAGCAATATGTTCCTTCACCCGGTCAAAATAACCCGCGATAAAATCCGTAAAGTTGTTTAATTATTTTGATCTTAAACGAAAATGTTTAACATTTTTTATGTAACGTTTTTGTTGTTACAGTCTTTTGCAACACACACAAAGAGCTAAAATGGCGGACGTTTGAAGTGCTTGATATTTTTAAAGTTGTTCAACCGATTGAAAAAAGGAGGAGGTTCTCAATGTGACAATATGTTTAATGTTGATTTCTCCGCAACTTATGGATTGAGATTCTAAATTATTTTTTTATTTGAAAAAGTATAGTAACGAGATGGTCCCATATAATTTTCATGAAAATCAGTACAACAGTTTCTTTTTTCAATCAAAACTACTGAAAAATTTGTTTCCCGAGCATTTACTTTCAAGTCAGTTTCGTTGTTTTCCATGAAAATTATTTTATATATTTTTTTAATTAATGTTTTATTTCTTAGAATTTTGTTTCGGTTTTTTTTAAATTACATATAGATAAAAGCTATCATATAAAAATATAAAAAACTGCATATTCCTAATTCCGTATATTCTCTGAAATGTGTAATACTCGTAATACATTATTATGTATCATATGCTACATAAATGACGGTTATTTCTAAGTTTTCTCGAAAAGTAATTTCCCAGAAGGTGTGTTGCTATTAGTTTTCTTCGTTGCCAGAAAGTTGGTACATTAATCATCCCGGGATGTGGAGGCTGAGAGTGGGAAACAATCTGTCAGACTGTAATGGTGCTGTTTTTGACAGTCTGACAGCTTTTTGGCCGTTTTTATTTTCTTAATATTACACTATTTGTTTTGACTTCTTTCGTTGCATTAGAGATTTTTATACATAATATGATATTTAACAAAAGATGTGATTTATCGAATTTCTGTACACAGAAGATATTTAGGAGTAATAAATATATGCCGCCCTTATGAGAGCAGTGTAAACCAAAACAATTATTTTAGAATGTTTGTCTATCCTTTCTTCTGTGTGTATGTATGTTTATAAATACATACAGTCAAGCGATCAGTAATAGATCTTGAGTGCTTCCTAATTTAGTAGCGATATAATAGTAGTGATGAAGTTGCAGTTAACACAAATATTATTTGATTAAAAAAATTAAGTTTACCATGACATATACCATAAACCACAGTATTTTAGATATTAATATTTGATAAAAGGTACATTTAAATAACTTACAGCTTTTTAGCTTTAAAGAGCTTTTCACTTTTTAATTATATGACCGATTCTTTTACTTACTACATTACGTTGTTTTTATAGGCAAGTATGTAAACAAACTTCCCCATTCTATAGAATTGCGTCGTAAGCAGGCGCACCTGCGTATCTCATTGTCTAAACAATAAAACCGAACGCGACAAACATACGGCGCCACTTTATTTGGCGGAAAATATAAAAATTTACATATAAAACAGGTCGCGATTTCTTCGAAAATATTTATTTCTCCCCTGGCAACACTACGTGACGGGAATCGGGACAGGGGAGCTGGCAACCCACGTTATCGCTCATCGGCAACTTCCCCTAAACCACACATGCAGAAGCTTAGATTTAGTCGTCTGTATGATAGCTACACTGTTTTCCATATTTTATGAGTTCTTGGTCTTTTGTTTGGCCTCTTACATGTATTAACAATTAAATCTATTTTCAATCATGAACAATAGTTTCGTTCCGGAAACGTAAGCGATCATTGGTAGTAGAAAAGTATATGTATAAGTAAACAGGAATTGTATATAAGGTATATACGTTGATCAAAATATAGTATTCATACGATTGTCCATGTGTTGGCATATAAAATACATTATCAATGCTATAGTACTATATACCAAGTAAGAGTTAAAAATAATTTAGCGCCATCTAGTGCCCTATTTGTTCAAACGTCACGAAATAATTTCACATAATAATTATAAATGTAATATTATTACGTGAAGCAAATACTTTTAAGTCTTTTTACGAATTGCGCTGATCGAGCATAAATTTTGCCACAAATAATTAAAGAGACGAAAAAATTCTACAATATTTTATAAATCAAAAAACATATTATTTTATCATTATCTTACCCGACTTCAAAAAGGAGAAAGGTTTTCAATTCGGATGTTTCTTTTTTTATGTATGTTTGCGCGTATCTCCGTCATTTATAAATCGATTTAAAAAAAACTCTTTTTTCTTCCAAAATTGTCCCACAAAATCTTCATAAAAATCGTATCAATAGTCTGGTTTTAAAATCAAAATAACGAAAATGATATGTATTAAAAGTACACTTTTATGGCATTTGAAAATTTTTAAAAGCTTATCCGAAGGTAAGCGATCACCTCTGCTCATGGACTCCTGCAACACACAAGGAGATACAAGAGCGTTGCCAGATTTTAGGGTAGGAATACGCTCTTTTCCTGAAGGTACGTGAAACGTATCAAGAATCAAATGAATTAAATATATATTCCTAACTAACATTAAAAAATGTTCACTTTATCGACAGTCTCTGTAAACGCCTATTTTTGTTCCTTATACCAATCTAATAATTTAAAAATAAATAATTCTAAATCACTTGTAAATTATGTTTTAGCATAATCAATATAACCACTTTGTTAACTTATAAAAACGTCAATGCCTCGTGGTAAAGATTAATTAACCGGAGGGCCTAAGTTCGAATCGCACTGGTTGACAATGATTTTGCTTCCTTAATTTAATAATGAATCCGGCAAGATGTCACTCTCGAGAAAATCATTGAAGATACTAATTCATTAATTTGCTTAACCCTAACAGTGAAACACCAAATTAAGCAGGACATCGACGGTATGATTACATGGTAATTAAAAAATTACACGTCAAACCACTACCTATACTGAGATCTTCCATGACATCAACTTCAATTGGTACCTTAGGTGACAGCTACACAGAGCAATTAATATTCACAAATCGTATAAAACCAGACGTGATTATGGATAGTAATTGGTAGTATCCAGTCTAACTTTGGTAGAACATGACGAAGATTCTGGTTTTGTCGGCGTTTACTTGCCTGATTTCACATTCCATAGTGGATGCCTCTCAGGACGTCATGAAAACCATGTCCGTTAATTATATAAAAGCTTTGAACGATTGCAAAAAGGAGGTGAGTATTAAGAAATTGTTACTACACCATCGCTACTTTTTTAGTTCTTTCGCTCCATCCAGCTTTGCTTAGTTGTATTAGTTACTAGTTATATTTATTACTTCTCAAGCCATCATCATTCAAGTTTTCCACACACTTTGCCAGAACACTATCAAACAAGATAATTTTTATAAAAAATTACAAAAACCTACTATAAACCATAAAATTATAGTTTCGAAAACACGGTTTTCCCTTATAATGATTTATAAAACTAACTATTAAACCGATTTTTCTGAAAAATTTACGGGGCCCTTCATATATTTTTTTTAAAATCGGTTCATAAATTGCGGAGATACCCTCGAACATACATAAAAATGTACAAACATTCGAATAGAGACCTGAGCATTGATATACAAAAGAAACCCTAGAAACAGTATCGAACAAAAGGAATAATCAAAAACACCCGTAATTTTATATGTCAAAGTCATTTATAAAATAAATTACTTTATAAATGACTTTGACATTTAAAAAGATTAATAGATCATCGGAAGCATCTTATAAGACTACATAATATCACAAAATAAAATATCAGCAAAACCTACCAAAGTTGAAAAATTCGCGAACAAAACGAAAATATAGATATTTTTTTTTTATATATTAAAAATTATAATAATATTTCTTTTTATTCGTTATAATTCGTACTTCTTTCAATAGACTATGATTTCGGCATATTTTTTTGAATAATTTCGAGCTATTATATAACATCTCATTTAATTGTGAAAACTTCCTTCAGATGGATCTTCCAGATAGTATTAACTCTGACTTTTATAATTTCTGGAGGCCGGGCTATGAACTGACAGACAGATTTACAGGCTGCGCTATTATCTGCTTATCCACTAAACTGAACCTGGTTGAACCTGATGGCACCCTTCATCATGGCAACACAGAGGAGTTTGCCAAAAAACATGGGGCTGGTGAGCAAAATAATTAAATAGCATATTGATTACGTTTTAAAAGTAAAACCATACGTATGGAAAAAATAATTCTTTAAATTTTTTAAGCTGGTCTTAATCTATTTTATACTAATTGTGTATACATGTTGCATTTTAAAGCGATGGTCTTACTCTGATTGTCCTCTTTGTACGTCTGTTGCAAACAGGATAACCAGAGCCAAACGATTATTTTGCAACATTCGTGTTAACACGCAGGACGGAGAGTTATGACGTCCTGATTTTACTCTTTATTCTGGTATACCCACATCTTGAAAATTAAAGTTGGTCCGATCAACGAAGTAACTGCTTATTTTCTAAATCCAAAGTCTTGCAGTGTTATGCACATCTCCTGACTTCATTTTGTTATATAGGATCCATCCAAGTAGCTGGTAGCACCCAGCCATCCTGTCTTTTGATGTCTGGTTTTTTCAATAACGTCACGAATACTCCTTAGTGTTAATTCGCGGGGACTTAAGGTCTACCTAAACTAATATAATCGTTAGACAATTTCGGAGTATATTAACAAACTGCAGGCTTGTTTGTCCATCAGATTTAATAATGGCTATGTGTTAGAAAACGTCGGGTTATAAAATTTAAAAGTAAACCGCCATAAAATCCCTAAATTGGTTATTGGAGATGTCGAATATTGGCGTAATTCTCAGAAAAGTAACTTTTATTTAACATAACATGCATATGCATTTACATATACTGGTACGAATCATAACTGCCTCCGTTGGGTCAGGGTAATGATCCCTCATTCACCCGATTGCTTGAAATGAAAGATGATCCATACGTCGGATTGGCATGTAAAAAGTCGATCTGCAGAATCTCTCCCCGGTCGTGTCGGATATCCGCCTCATCGGGCTATGAAAGTAAAAGAACAGAGAGTCTACCCCTGTCTGCTAATGCACTTGTGTAATATAATATCTATTACAGTGGCCGATCCCCGGGTAGATAGGCTACCATAACTACAGCGCAATTTTATTAAATAAAGAAGCATTGTGTATGGTGTATGAAGTGTCTGACGGATACTATATTGTTTTACAATTGCCTTGTGTATTTAGATGAGGCAATGGCGAAGCAGCTGGTGGATGTGTTGCACCAGTGCGAGAAGTCGGCACCAGAAGACCCCGACGCATGTTTGAAAGTGCTGGCTATAGCGAAATGCTTCAAATCCGAAATCCACAAGCTCAACTGGGCACCAGATATGGAATTAATACTGGGAGAGATTCTAGCAGAAGTATAGTGGTGGTACAAGTAATGTTACGTAAAAGCTACGTTCATGTGTATTACACTGAAATAAATAAAAATAAACAATAAATATAATTATAAAATCTGGCTCATGAATTCATTCGATCGCAACGGAACGGTATGCTGTGTGTAATTATACATCGTCTTTTTTGATTTTGCATTCACAAACATGAACCACCTGCATAGACTAGTGGTATGGGCGCTTGCTAGACAAACCGAGGTCGGGGGACAACGTGTTGTTATTGTATATACTGAATTCATTGACATACAAAAATACACACGATCAGCGGCTCAAAAAACATCCGTGACACAATATACGTACGGAAGCTTGAGTCATAATTTTTCCCGCGTTGGATATTTCAATATTGTTCAGTACAAAGCCTCGTTTAAACGCTTGGTCCGTGGATTTTTCTCAAAAACTTCCATATGAACTAATATGGCAGATACAATCGTCTTCACTAACGATCCATATATGTATATATACGTTATATTTGTATTTATATCGTATCGTTTATATATTTTAGTATCAACGTTATGAAAATAACTTTGTATGTCATTAATATTTTTAATTATAATATTTTTTTCCATATTTAAATTCGTTTTTTTCCACCTACCACAAACTGTCTTCACGCCCAAGGTTGACTGGAAGACAATGCCTTAAGGTATTAAGTGCGCCTTTTTTACCTTAAATTTAGGGTTTTTCAATAAAGAATAAATAAAAATAAAATAAATTCTTATTAATAGCAACTAATTGTTCTGCATTGCGCCGACGATATTTTTTATAAAACCGTCTAAGCAGATGGTTCACCTGATGTTAATTGATCAGCCCATGGACACAGAGCATCCGGAGAGTAGCGTGTGCGTTGTCAATCTGAGATGTTGGAAATAAGTAGATGTTGCCTGGACAACTGGGGAACATATTATGGATTTGAAGGAAACAGGAAGTGGGAAAAGAAAAGGGAAGAAGCAGCCATCGGGAAACACGGTAAGTCATGCATACATGCATAGTAGTCAAAATCATGCATTATATTGTGCTGCTTTTGTGTAGGATGGAGGTACTTCCCTGGACGAACACAGCCGTAGAAGTGTAGCAAGAGGTGTGAAAAGATGTTACGCTCTACTACTTCAAAATATTGAATTTAAAAACAAAAAAAATGTTTTAACAGTCAAACTTACATAAACTAAAGGATTGTTTCGATTGTAACTTTTGTTAGAGGGTGTGTTTTTAAGATTTGTATATCAATAACTGAATTTTAGTTTTATGGTGCAGAATATATAAAATATTTTTCTATATTGTTGCCCGGATGTTAAGAGATGCTGATTTTAAGTCGTGTATTTTGTATATCGTTGCTGTAATCTATTGTAGCGCTAATTCTCTAACATTCTTCATTCTCTAGAAACAAAATGAAGAAATAATTTCTCAAACAAAGGCTGATCAAGAAGGAGTAAATATATTTTAATAATAAACCCAAATCAAACCTGCTTCTAGACGGAATAAAATAAAAAAAAACAATGAAACAAAGATGACATTGTAGTGTCATTACAATTTTACAATTTTGTACTGTTATATTTTTATATTATTTTTATGGCGAAATATTTATTGATTACGATAATAATTTGGTACTTTTTTACTTATTCCGACGTTTTCTCGTCGCCAGCAGCTATGACAGCTGTTTTGAACAACTATTTGCAACCTCTGGAAGAATGTAAGGAAAAGGTATGGTATAGTGGGGCTAATGTTCTAAATGTGGGAAAATTACATTTGTGTTCTTGTTTGCTACAAAATCACTTTTTTATTTACTTTAAACTGTTTGGCTCAGGTTAGTTTAAACATACACAAGGAGCTAATGTGCTAGCGTTCGCACGTCAGTATGGCGACGCTCCATAGTATAAAATGTATATTTTTTTAGAAACTTAAGATTTCCCCACAGTTTTTCACTTCTACGCTAGTGACTACGGTTCTCTATCAGTAATTTTGTTTGCAAGCAAACATACAATATGGTCGGTATGGTAAACAATTACAATTTTTCTTTTATTTTTGTTTTGTTGCTCAATGTTCGATCTAGTTGAATCTTCCCGACGACATTTTTGATGAGTTTAAAAAATTTTGGACGGTCGAAAATTATCGGATAAAAAACAATACTTTGGGCTGCGCCACTATCTGCGTCTCCGCACAGCTGGACCTCATTACGCCAGGACCCAATTCTCACCTTCATCTGGTAAACCTTAACAAGTTCGCCAGAATGGTGCTGCCAGGTGAGGGGAAAAGCATCTACCGAAACTTTCTTATTTTTTAACAGAATTAAAAAAGCGGGAACTCATAACTATGATATATGTATGTTTATTTTATTACATATGTCCGTCCATTTCTCCGCAAGTTGTAACCCGATAAACATAGTATGATAGTAGATAATAAAATTTAAATAATAATAAAGCTAAATAGCCAAAACATACATAATCAAGAGCAGTATCATTCCAAATCTACTTATATTTCTAAGGTTGCAAAACAGCAAAAGAACAGAACAGAGATAGTTTATAAAGTCTCGGTGCATGTACAACTGCTTTGCTCGCTCAGTCAATCTCATCAATCTTTATAATTAGTTATAAAATCTTTTCAATAATCACTAAGTTCCGAGATAACAAACAAGAATTTTAACTGAATTTAGAACCTCTTCATTCTCTTCTAAATTATAAAAGATGAAAACTGGTAGATTCATATAAGCAACATAAATGTTGCCTTAAATACAATCTCCTACTCTTAAACATATTAAAGGACTACATTAAAGGCGCTGCATATTTTGAGCAAATATATTTTTTACTCTACCTGCAATGTAGATTTTTTTCAACATTATTTTAACTCCCTTTTATCATTATCGTTTGTGGACTAAGATTATAAAAAATTGTAGACGAGGATCTTGCCACAAAGATGGTGTATTTGTTGTTCAAATGTGAGCGTAGCGACCCAGACGAGACGGACAGCTGCATGCAAGTCCTGAAAGATATGATTTGCGTCAAGAAGGAAGTGTGGAAACTCGGCTGGACTCCGGATTTAAACGAGATCGAGTCATGACTCTGAAATTTTTCATAAGATATACAGTGGTAAGTTTCTATTTCATAATGGTAGTAAATTTGACAATCAATAAGTTAGTGTATACTTCAACATTGAATAAAGATATTTTATTTCATTTCATATAAATCAAGTACGTATAATATGCACTGAACATTAATCGAATCTTTTTCAATTCAACACTCACGGGACATACGTAACAATCTAAAATAAAGAGTTTCTATTTTGACTTCTCTCAACGTACGATCTATGTGTAGAATATGCGCCAAATGAAAGTCAATCCCAAGCCCTCCAGTAGTAGACTTTACCAGATAGTAGGGCATAATGTCGTATATACAGCTGATCGCCTCCCTAGCCTAGTGGTATAGGATCTTGATCTGCAATCCGAAGTTTAAATCCCGCAGGAAACAATAAATTTGTGTTGTTTTTTCTTCGTTGGAATAGGGCAATCGGGTGATAAGCCCGATATCACCCGATTGCCTGCAAATAATGATGGTCTGTATGTGTATGTAAAATGAGTCCTGCGCCTGATCTTTCTCCGGTCGTGTCGAATATCTCCCATCGGACTATTAAAGCATAAAGGAACAGAGTGCACCTGTGTTTCGACGTACACTTGTAGTGTATTGTAGTGTACAATATCTCTTGCACAGTTGGCTGATCTATAAGAAGATTGGCTGCCGTGGCTGTAATTCGGTCAGGAGGACTTTATTTTATTTTACAAAAGGTTGATGGCTAGTTCCTCCTTCAATTTGTGAATTTAATCTTTGCCAAAATGATTAGCCAAAATAAATGCCAAGTAAATCTTAATGTTACAGACATTATGTGCAGCGAGTTTATTTATAAAATTAAAACAGATTAACTACTTACTTGGCTACCGTCCACCAAAAAAGAGCGATACTCCGTTTCCTTAACTCTCTCTGAGTAATCATCTTGCGAAATTAATGCAATCGCAACAATTCGTTCCCTCTTGCGTTCATATTAATTGCAATTAATTTCCGGAAAAGTGGAAGATCGAGTGGATAAGGGTATAGAAGCTCATACACGTGAGGTATTTAGTGAAAAGCATGGTGTTTCTGGCTGTGGTGCTGGCGTTGCTCGTCGGCCAACAAGCCTCGTTCCAAGCGGTGGACCCCAGGCACATCATCCAAGACATCCTCATGGACCTTAAAGGGCCGCTGCGAAAATGCGATGCCTTAGTAGGTGTAATTTTTTTTTATAAAACAACATATTTACTACTTTTAATCTGTTACAATTTAGGCTATGTTACGCTGATTTTCCTTGTTCCCGTTTATGGGGGATGCTAAGGATATGCTTGTAAGCCATTACTTAAAAATATTCTTCATAGCCACTTAGCAATGTAAATAGATACTTATGTACATTCTTTTATATACATGTATATAAGTCAGTCATTCATGGGCATCCACACCATGCTAATGGTCCACCTTCGAAGGAATGTCGACTAGATATAGAAGAGGGCACGGATATTTTCTATAAAATTGAAACAGAAGGGTAGGGGGCAATATCTTCTTCGAGACAAACACTAACGACTGCAAAAGTTGATATTTCAAAAAATTAGGGGATTTGAGTATGACTTAGCCGGTTGACAATATTTTTTTGACACGAACTCGACACGCCGTAACGTATCCGGACAAGTTATAACATAATGGCGCCGCTACAACGGTTTGTTATATTATATGAACCTTTCAGAGCCACTTATGAGACATAATATTCCTAAAACTCTTTAGCATGACCCATAATAATTGGTTTAACCGCCTTCATGGCCTAGTCATATGGGCTTTGAGAACCGAAGGTCGTGGGTTGAAATCCGCAGGGGGGCTATAACTTTGTGTTGTTGTTTCTCAGTTATATTAGGGCAATTCAGACTGATCTGATAGTGGAGTTATAAGAACGTTGCCGGCTTTATTCGAATCTCAACTTGGACGAGCTCCTTGAACAGAAAATACTAGAAGCTTGTCTCCTTCAAGCTTTGACCTCTTTGAACGAACAGTGGCTTACTATTCACAAGAGACAAGACCCATCTGCAACACAGATTAAGACCAGTCAAGATCTCCAAGTGATCAGCAATTGGCGATCGAAAGCCAAGTTAACCTTTGGTCCTGAAATACCTGCGTCGTAATAGTCATTAGAAAAGTCTAAAAATATCCTAAACAGTTCTAAAATCATGTACTATTTTTTATTTAACGTGTGCTGTTCCGGGGCAAAGGTTTCCTTATTTTTTTTCCATTTTATTCTGTCTGGGCTACAGTACTAACAATACATAAAATACAGTAAAAATTAATCCTTGGCGTGACAGGAGATAACAAACTTTAATATAGGTTAGGCCTATAGGATATGTTACGTGTATAGTTCTACGAGTATACTAATATTGTAAATGCGAAAGTTTGTATCTTTGAATATTTGCCACAACGTCACGCCAAAAACGGATGAAAAGATTTGTATGACATATAGTTTATTAGCCAGATTGGCCTATAAGATAAATTTCAAACAAGCCAAAAAAAATTAAGCAGGTGAAACCGTAGGGAAAGCTAGTACATTATTAAGTATGCTACCTAAAATTAACCGCGTCTGATTGGCACACTTTTCCAGCTTTATCCGGGTTTGCAATACGCTGAGGAGTTGTCATTGTTTTGGTATCCAGAAGTGCAGCTGAAGGATAATCATTTGGGGTGCTTGTTCCTTTGCGCCCTCTACGACCTGACCCTGGTCCACGAGGATGGACCGTTGGATGATTATAACATGAGATTGTTTTTTTTATCCAAAAATCCTGGTATTATGCCTTTCTTCCGCTATTTATTCATAAACAAACTGAACAGGAGACGTTTGTTCGTCATTTAAATAATTATGTCATGAATAAATATTAAGATTTAATTTGAGAAGAGGAGGACAAATCCTATCCGCGATTTTTCGTCCGAGACATTCAGGTGTCCATTTATGACATTAATTTACTGTAAATATCGATGTCAATTTATTCACAGTCTGCGTAAACACAGCATTTTCATTCAAAAACAATTTAAGAGTATGGAAACCTACAAAGCCAACAATAAAAGAAGCAGAATATTAAAAATAAATCGAGATTTAAATGCTTATTTACACCAATTCATAAATATGACAAAAAAGTATTAGTTGATAAAATATGCTAACTCTTTTTCTTAAATATATTTAAACTTCGGAATTAATTCGCAGTTTTTCGACACATTATTGTATGCACTTAGATGCTTAAGACGTTTTTCTAACATATAATCAAGTCAACCGCCTGCAACTTGAAGATAAATATTATACATTTGCAATTATTCATAAGGTATATAAGTATATAGTTCTCGAAGTGAAGAATGGTCTAAATATACCAATATCCCGTAATAAACTCCCGATTAAAGTTTAATTCCTGCACGAAGAGATGTATTTCTCGTGCATGACTGAAATACAAGGAACAAAGTTTATTTCTGTATGTAGACGGAAAAGAATAAGTAAATCTTTTATGGCACCTAAAAAAAATGTCAAACGTTTGTGTTAAAGAATATTATAATATTAATGATCACTTTGATGATAACACGCCCCGGTAACGAATTGTTCGCTGTAAAATTTACCATTTTTAAATATTTTTTGAAAAAAAAAATGTAAGGGTTTCTGAGTTTCCTACGTTGGCTGTTCTTAGGTCAGTGACTTTCTTTCCGAACCGGTGGCAGTATTCTTGACTATCACTAAGCAAGTGTTATCACTTCAATGTGGAATAAAGAAATTTAATTTGCTTTGATTTGTATGCATACTAATACATTGTGTGCAATGTAGGCTCTATAATACAAACAAAAATATTATTTTTAAACAGATGAGCAGACGTTAAATAAGTTGATCAAGATAATGCACAAGTGTTACAAGCCAACTGGTGATCCAGAGAAGACGTGTGACGATGGCCATGCCTTCCTCATGTGCTTGCGCAAAATCATGCTCACACCCGAGTGGAACCCCAAAAGTATTTACCCCATACATTAATTAAGAAAAATATGAAAACAGAATATGGACACTGCAGTATTATATTTCATTGACAAAATAAAAACGTTGTTTTAATTGTAATGTCCTTTGTTGTTCATTTAAAATTGTATCATCCATAGTTATCATGACAGGTTTTGATATCTTTAGTAAATAATGAGTTGAGACCAGATTATATGTATTTGCATACTTAATTCCATACTTACCCCTTCTCGGCCGTCACTGTATATTTTATCTAAAATCTAGGGCTAATACATATTTTCACATTTACTATATTTTTTTAAAGTATTCTCTATTGATAATTAAAAGCAAACTAACAAGTGTTTCGCTTGTGTACACTAAAAATTAACTACGTAATTGTCTTAGACATTTGTCATTGATATAATCTATTGAAATGAAAATAAAATCCGCCAAAGACCAGGCATTTGACCGCGTAATTTTAAGAAAAATTAAACAAAATTTAAAACATTGCAAACACAATTCAAGGGACGGCAGAACATTTGCCCAGCTATCTGTGTGTATGTGGAGCGATCTTTTTTCACTTATAAAATATTAGAATGATCGGAAACAATCATACTTTTGAACATTAACAAGAAAAATTTGTTATCAATTTAAATATTGCTGATTTAAATATAAAAATGATACATAATTAGGAAACAAAAGAAGGAAATGGGGTGCTTATATACTGTTTTAGTTTCCTAAGACTAGTCATTTCATGTCACGTATTTTACTAATTTCGTGCATATTTCACACATTTTTCATGTACGAGTATATCTTTTTAAGCTTATGTTGCTTTTAATGTCGTCTCTAGTAATTAAATATGATTTTCCATTGGATTTTTTTCAATGGAAGTCTCTCAAGGAGCTAATTTTTGCTAAGCGTGTTAGAATGTTCATGGTAAAATCAAATTATGTGTGTAATAGCTGCTCGGTCGGCAATCTCGGCGATTCGTTCTCTCTTAATTGAATCGAACTGGAATTATCTTTGGAAATGATCAACGTGCTAATGGTGAGTCTATTTAATACCGAACATTGTACGTTGCCAATATTCGCGATGGATTCGGGTGCATTCCTGGTGTCGTTGCTCTTTAGCACCTGTGTTAGCTTCAAAGTACTGACACCACCAGACAGCGTTGCCGATATGGTCACCGCAAGTATTCACGAGAAGCTAAGAGCTTGTGAATCGGTACTAATATTTTTTTATATATCTGTAAGGACGTTTCGACGTTGTTATAGAGTCAAGTGATACAAAATGATTCTGCTACGGTGATAGAAGTAACGGGTGAGTCAGGAAAAGTCAGCCGAAAAGAGCTGGCCAGAAAGTGAATAAATACAATCTTATAAAAAATAAAGTACGCAATGCCGGATAAGACTTCTTGTTGTCTCAAGCAATGAGACTCGTCTTTCGTTTGATTTTTAAAAGAGTTTTCATGTTTTAAAACTGCCCTGTTGTTTATTAAGTAGCGTAAGATGTAATATCTTCTTTAAATATTATTACGTAAAATATAGAAACATATGTATGAATATAGACATTTTTTTTATTAATTATACTAGTGTTATAATGACAATGCCGAAAATGTAGATTTTTGCACTTCTGTTCAGAGTCACTTTTGGAATTAAAATTTTTGTTTCGGTGTACCAAATCAAAGACAAGCTACACGTTGTTATTGGAACTCAAAATGGCCACCGCATTTTAGCTACGAATTATATGTGTAATAGTTTTTTTTTTAATTTCCGCAAAAATATTCAATCGTAAAATGAGATGGTAAATCGACAATCAATATACTTTACTAACCACTAAACGATTACTTTAAAATGTATATCCATTAAAATGTAAGTGCTTACGCCTCGAGTATTTAAGCTGGTTTTAGTCAAATACTAATTGGTCCAGATTCATTTATACATTACCCTTTTTCTAGATTAGCAATACTTCAGTAGTTTTGTAAATCTTAGTACTGTAAGTAAACCTTTAAAATATTAACATTTCATTGGAATTTTTTATTCGTTTGTAATATTTTTGGACGTATAACATTGAATTTTAGAATGTTCCAATTTGTTAAGGAGTGAAAAGTCATATATTTTTTCTAATAAGAAATATCTTATAAGCTTATAGCGCTTCATGGTATTTATATTTAAACAAATTTAAGTATTCTTATCGCCAAATACCTCCTCAACTATTAGTTAACACAAATAATTGCGCTGGTTACTGTTTATTAATGATATTAACATCACTACAACAAAAACTAG